>VXBJ01006058.1:0-17054 GCA_013400055.1 Nycticryphes semicollaris
ATGACAATTAGGTACCTGATGTTATTCCTATAAAGCTGGTGAGCATTTTGCAACTGACAGGAAGAGGAATAGGATAAGATTGATCTGGTAAGAGACTTTCCTTTATAAAATTATGTTTAATAGCAATTTGATTTGTAAGAGGAAGGACTTGCACTCAAACATATTCCTACACATCAGCTGTGTCACAACCATGTCCATGTGCATGCTTCTTGTCTGTGGCAATGCACAGGAATTTATATGAGCTTGTAATTTTTTTCACTGAGGCTGAGCTAATTTGAATTACTTCACCTCTGCCTGGGGCAGGCAGCATCCTCACGCACATTACCCCAGCTCAGCCAGCAAACAGGAGATTGCTAAAGCGGGACAGTGAAATCTGATTGCTGATGGCCCTGTTCCTATGTATAGCCACAAGTGGACGAAAGCTTACCTGCATTCTGAGAATTTGCTGCTGAATCAGATTGATGGAAAGAGAAGAAAATGTTTGGCACAGGATCCTGGCCAGATCTGAATGATAAAATACCTTGTAACCAGGCTACAGTGATGGCTTTGGTCTGGGCTGTAGTGCCCTTATATAAAATAATTTCCTTCTCTCATGTCCAATTTTACTTATGTATCAAAAAAGGCATTTTTTTCTTGATGTATTACTTATTTGACATGTCAAAGCTCTGTCTAAGGGTTGATAAACCCATGACACCAGTTAGGGCACAGCTTACACTGTGGTTGTTGATGTACAAGAAAACAACTTAGCATCAAGCTATTTCTTGTAGCTATCTTCCTACAGTGTTTCTGTGGAGATTGGTTGAATCAGGGCATATGTGTGCCTCGTTCCCCAGGCTTGCTGCTGGAGCACTCTAGGCAAGGGTGTCCCCAGATTCCCATCGGCCGGTGCCGGGTACCTGCAGAGTTCTGGGAGCAGGGTGGCATCATGATGCTGCTGCCACTCCTCTGTACACTGCACTGTCACTGGGAACAGCACTGCAAGTGGCACTGCCAGAAAAGCAGAGTCACTGCAGTCCCTGATAAATGTGAACCTCATGCTCCCGGCACAAAAAGTGCAATTTTTAGAGCCACAAATGGGACAATAGTGTTAGTTTGCCTATAGGTATTTAAGAGGCTTTCAGGTCATGGGACTGATATGCAGTGCCACAGTGCCTTAGCCAAGACAGCAGCTGATTAATCTCATAACAAATCTGTTATAGATAAAACACAAAACAAATCAAAGTGACTTGTTATGTAAACCTGGGATTTTTCATGCTTGTTGTCAGCCTGCTGTTACCCAGTTACTGCCTGGTCAGAGAAACAATCACAGGTGAGTGTGACTTCATCCAGCACCTTAATTCACTATGCATATAATAAATACCACTCTTCATTTAGATTTTTGGAAGTTAGATACATAAATATACCCAGATACATATGATCCAATCCAAACATATATGTTGCTTTAGTGAGTTACTGATCTTAAAAATAATTCCTTCCTTAGCACAGATCTGGTTTTGTTATCTTTCTGCTTACATCTGCCAAATAAAAGACTGTGCAGCCTTGCTCTGGAAAGTGAGCCATACATAGTTTCCTAGTGCTCTTCTTTCCTGTCACGGAGGCAAGGGGTAGGGAGCTACATCACATCCATGGCAGGTTCACTTGTAGAATAGAGTAACTTAACTAATGATGTTTAACTAATCAATAGCCTCATTTGGCTGCTGTCTAGGATTTGTTTTCTTTGTTGATTTTCTCATTTCCTTGCACTTGTCATACTGTTAATCTTGCCAATATTAAGAATGATTGGTAACGGGAAAAGTTGGAAGTGAAAAAATACCAAAAAATCTACAGAAAGATAAATACCTCTTAAGGCATGCAGAAATATTCAGATAATATTCAGTTTCCCAAAATGCAAATCAACATAAACCCATATGAAAATCGCAGCATGAGAAGAAATAAAAATTACAAAGGACTCTGGTGTGGGTTTTTTATGGTTAAGAGAAATTTGTCCCAGATATTGCATTACTATCTCAACAAGTTGATCAAGTTTTCTACACTACATGTTATTAGATGTAGATTTTCATTAGAGTACTTTTCCTCTCTCCTTTTTTTCTTCCTCATTTTAAAGTACATTTAAATTTAAGACTTGTTTCTCTCAGTTCAGCCTAGTCAGAAAAATTAGTCAGAAATATCATCCACCACTGGTAGATAGAGCCCCCTAAAATACAGAGCCCCCTACACAGCGAAGTTGTGTAAAATGATCTAATACATGTGACACTAGTGTGCTTGGGTTTTTCACTAAAATTCTGTTTGCTAAGAACTAGACCACTTCAGTTTGCTTCCTGGACCAAACAAATATAGGAACTGAACGCAATTTGTAGCTTTGCAGAATTCTCACTTTGAAAGGCATGCTGCAAAATGTTTGGGACTTCCACAGAGAAACCCAAGAATACTCTCTGTGATCTGTACAAAATGTTTTCTTTTTGTAAGACTGAAGGTGAGAGGTAGTGCATTGTCAGGCATTTGGTAATGCAAGCCCCAGAGTGCCTTAATACAGTTATAAAATGGATCTGTATAGCTATAATAAGAATAAGTAAAAAGGATAAAACCTCTTTGAATAATTTCCAAGTCTGCATCACAATGATCTTATGTCATTCCCTATAATTATGAAGCCATAATCAAAGAATAATGATTCACCACTAGGCCATTAGACTTCTTGAGTTCACAGCTAGTAAGAGAAAAAAAACATAAAGGAATTTAGAAACTGTCCCACAAGAAAAAAGTAACTTTTTTCTTTAGTTTTTTGGGACATGAAGTGTGTAGTGCATGATATTTCAAAAGTCCCACAGTGCACAGCTATACCTAAGGTTTATATATATATATCTATTTCTAGGCAATTATATTCTAGCTCAGGAAGTTTTGAAACTAAGTAAAACACTAGTCATTCTCATGCTTCAGCATCTTGCTTCAGCAGAAAATATCTTTCCTTCCAGAAAAACATTGCATGTTTGAGAGCAGCTGGCTAACATTGCATTGCATGAAAGTTTATGACCTGTTCTATTCAGCTTTTACCGCATCATTGGTATACCCTCTCTTAATCTTTTCATCCCTTTTAGCATAAATACTGTGCCTGAAAAATCTTCCTGCTCTATACTTCTTGTTATCTCTCAGGCCTTTCTTTAGGCTTCCTGAGGCTTTGTTTTTGTTTTTGTTTTTTTTTTTTCCCTTGAGACAAACTGTTCCCGCTTTTTTCCAGTGACCATTCCCACTCCACTCATGCAATCTGTTGGGTATATTTGAGGCACATATATGTTTGTGATACTGCATTGTTCAAATCCTCTTACTGCCTATTTAATCTATTTGCAAACAACTTTCTGTAATACTGGGAACACATTTATCATTAGTTTTACAGAAATCATAAGGAGTGTGAAGTCCAGACCAAAACATTTGGTGTCAAAATCCTTCTCTATACACTTTAACCACACCGAGCTCAAGCTTTGAATTAACTGATGCTAATGCAAAGATACCCATAGAAAGGAAAATGTCTGAACATATTTGCATGAAATTTTGCTGCAAAATGACAATATTTCACAAATACTTGTTCACTGTAGGAGTGAATGCTGGTTCCCCACATGCTAGACCCTCCCACGCAGCTGCCGGCTGAGTGGCAGAGTTCTGGGAGAGCATCAGGGGAAGATGTGACTACCCTGGGAGTGCCTCATTGGGTTTGCTGGGAGTGTTGTGTAATGCAGCATTTCATGCTAATGTTTGATTCTTTCTCATGTACCCAGCAAAATTCAGAGCAGTGACAATTTAATGAAAACACTGACAAAATTGTTTTACACAATTCAGCCAGTGCTGGCCTTTGAAACAGTTCCATGTGTCAATGGCAAAAGAGTGTGGAGAAGGGAACATTAGTTAAGCTTGCACAAGAGCACTGGTGCTAACAAGGAGTGAGGGAGTGAACCAAGAGGCATTTGCAGAGGCAGCAATACAAAAAGGATTTATTACAGATCACCAGTTTGCACCCTGGTTTACATTTGCCACTTTATTAGCTCCTCACTGGAAAGGAAAGAGGAGTACCTGTAGTAAGAGTGGCAATTCTGCAGTTTGTAGGTACTTAAGGCTTCACCAACACCCTGGAGTAACATCCCTTTTGTCATGCATCAGTTCTCCATGACTATATGCAGATCAGCCATCTGTGTGTTTTGGGGATTTTCCTGACTCCATTTACAGTACAGTTCAATTTGCCCCAGTGGAAGTATATTTGTACATAAAGAGAAGTATCTGGGCTATGTCTTTTCTTTTCACCAACACCCTGCAAAAGTGAAACAGCACTTTGTCCCTGTGAGCAAGTTTTGTGACTGTGTAACTACTGAGTGTGTTAAGAACATGAGTGGTGTTGACTGATATTGTTTAAAATACACCATTAATAGTTCTAAGTGGATTTATCCAGCACATGGAGAAGAAAGAAATGAACAAAATTGTTGGCTAATTGAAAAGAATATGGTCCATTATTGACTTTCATTGGCTTTCCCAGGGGGCATTTCCTTCCAGTAAATGTTCCCAGCTAAATGAGGTTTAGTGAATTTTGTCTGTGCTGACACACATTAGTAAATGATTTTAAAATCCATATTTATTTGTAAAAAATAGTGGGGATGGGTAAGGGAATAAAGTCCTCTGTCTGGAAGCGAACATATTTTGGCCTTGATTCTGCTGTCAAGGAAGTCAGCAAGAGCAGGATCAACTCACAAAGGACTCTGAAGTAAAGAAAGTGTATTCCTTACAAGAAGTTTTAAAAGTCTTTTCAAAGTAGAAAAATTGTTGCAGTAATGGCTGAGGATTATTAGTATATAAACTTGTTCCTTTTTGTCAAATGTTCCATTTACTTCTATATGGTAACATCATTGTTCTACTTCACAATGTGATTTATTAGCTACTTTTCTGGAATGTGATTTCTACTGCTATGAGGAAATCCTGAGCTATGAGTCTTCTATTAGGAAACTAGACATCTTATATTGTCAGTCACTTATGGAAAAGTAGAAGGAAGAATTTCAAGACCCTTCTTCCTGTTTAGTTAATGGTACTGATCTACACAACTGGTCTCATGGCTTCGAGAGTGGGAATCAATTATCTATATTTTTAATATTTCTAATGGTGCTATTCTTTTCAAAGAGGCCAATAAAGTCCTACAAAATAATGACACGATTCTTACATTTTTCGATCTCATGATGAAAAACGACAGCTTTGACAGCTGCCTGTAATTTTAGCTTCCCTTTGAGAGAAGCCATCGTGCCAGGAACCAGGGATGATGTCATTGTAAAACTTTCTGGGTAGGTGGTCATCTTTTTTTCTGCTTAGTTGAGTGCCTGGCATGTGGGAGTCCCTGGTTATGGCTCTAAAGTGTTATCATTACACCAAGTCTAAATAATGATGGAAGCTGTAAGCAGAGGTAATGTGTTTCAGTAGAAAAGGCGGGGATGCGGCTGGAGTGGGGGGGGAGTTAATGTGATATGAGTGGCCACAAAATGGGGATGGGACTTAAAGAAGAAGCACATCTATATCTGCTGATCAGTCTTTGACTGTGGGCACTGGAAGGAAGCTGGTGTCATGCAGCAGCTGGGATTGTGGCTCCACATGCCTCAGGAAGAAGCAAAATGAAATGCACAAAGGACCAAAGTACCTCTGGTGTAGTTGTATTGATGCTGAAAGTATACACTCAGGAAGATGTGTAGCCACCCACATATAAGCAGATTTCTGGCATTTTTATAATGGAATCTGTAAATTAGAAGGATGAAAGTAATTTATGGGTTTATCTGTGGACATAAGAAAATATGATGCCTACAATGTGACATGCTGATCATTCCCAAAAAATTCCCAATAGCCTTGAAAATGGGAATACTATTACCTCAGTACTTCTAGTGTTAATAGCAGCAATATCTTCTAACCAATGTGACAGCCATAAGCAGAAGATGAAAGGAAAATACATTAAGAAATCAAAAGCTGACTGCAGGAGGTAGAATAATGAGTCAACCATATGGGAAATTAAGGTTATTAAATGCTTGCCTGCATCTTACTCAGGGAGTTGCCTGGAAGGTTAGCAATGAAATCTGAAACTATATGAAACTGGCTTGGTTTTATACTGCATTACAACCCTGAAAATCACAGCAGATTTCTCAAAACAGACCACAAAAGGCCTGCAGGAAAGCTGTGTGGTGCCATGACTCTTTCAGCCAGCAGGTCCAACAACTAAATGCAAGCATAGTGTGTCTCTGCTCGCTGGGGGCTGGCCACTGTACAGCTGCATTTGCAGAGCCTGAGCTGGGAGGCCCTGCTGATAGACCACAGTGCTGTGTGCTCATATCCAAAGAAGTCATGAAACAGTAGCCTGCATCTAGACCAACTAGACAAAAATACAAAGTAATGAAATACTTGCATAAGTTTGGATATGAGGCAATAAGATAACCTCAGTAGTTTTTTGTTCATTGAGTCCTACACCAGCATCTTCCAGTAACCTACATCTTCTGGCTTCCAGTTTCTGGCATGGCTTTTTGGCAGCCTCAGTTTGCCTTTCACTCATGAGAGATGTTTGCTTCTTCTGAGAGGAAAATACTCTACCTTTGAAGGGATATGAAAATTGAAATAAAAATAACCTCTTTCTCTTCCATGGCCAGAGTAATCCTTAAAACTTTTCCTTTTCATCTTTCTAGCATGTCTCTTTCAGACCCAAGTCTGTTACCTTCTTCAAAAGCACTTACTAGAACTCAATAAACTCTGGAATGATGCAGAAGGCATGGTTCATTTTTCATGTGTTGGACACTTCTGCCAACAATGTCTACCTATAAAGCTGTTTTTTAGACTGTGCTCAGAGGGTGTTCAGGCACTTCTTGGGAACAATTAATTTCTTCCTAAAATGGGCAATCTGGAATAGGTCAAGTGAACCATGGGTTGGAAACATCTTTTTCTCTCTGTTGAACTCAGAAAGATATTTCCTCTCCATCCCAAGACATGTTTTCAAATGAAACCCACCTGCTCACTCTCTTTGGATATATGTGTTTTAGAAGTGCAGAGAAACCTAACCTGTATCCAAGCAAGCCACATTTGGTTTGAAATATAGATATGATCTTGGGACTCTGGGCCTGTTCTTTGAAGACTCTCACCACTCCCAAATATATTAGGTTGGGCACAGAAGTGCACAAATTGGCTTTGTTGCGGGTGTACACAAACTGGGCTTTTGTACTGCTCTGGGAAATTTGCTAGCACAAATTGGCAATACCTTGAGAAACCTCTGCCTAGCGCTTCACCTGTATGACGTAGACCTAAATAACCTTTTGCTTCCTTCCTCGACTGTCCCTTCTCTGAAGATAGGTTAGAAGGAACGTATCATAATGGCCTTTAATTCTCCTGAACCAACTTTTCTGATCAGGAGTATGTCAAGGTCAGACTTTTAGCTTTTCACAGATGTCAGCTCTTTTTCCAACAAACGGAGGACAGTTTTGAGCTTTCCTTGGCCATAATTATCTTATGCTTTTTATTCTTAGGCAATGTTTTTTAGCTGCATGTTTTCCTGTTAGGAGAAATAATTTCTTCATAAGAAACAGGTAGAGAACCTGCTGGCAGTGAATTCCTGAAGGCCCTGTTGAACGAGATATTATACGCAGACTTTCTGCAGATTTGGGCTTATCCATTTAGTTTTTCATCTGCGCTAATAGTGTGGGAAAAAAAAAATCTCAGACCTCTGTAGCTAGTTGCACTTGGTGTCCTATGAGTCCGTAGCTTGGGCTTGTCAGAAGGCTAGTCAGGTAGGGGGAAGATTTCAGCTGTCCCCTTTACCTTTAACCACCGGTTCTTTGCACTGCTCATCTCCACAGCCTCATGATGTGCCGGGCTTAAGCAAATGGGCACTTTTTTCCAGGTACATCCTAGGGGGTAGCTTTGACCCTGGGGGGCTGCTGTGACTCTCCAGGTGTTGCTGTTCTCCTGAGCATAGGATAGCTCTGTAAGCGTGGGTATGGCATGAGGGACACAGGCTAGACCTTCCTCCACCAGATCTTCCACACTATTTGTGTGTGGGTCGCTGGCTGGGATGTGTGGTACCTCTTTCCAATGTTCCATTTCTGAAAAGTGGCCCCTAAGCAATGAGATATAATTTTTTTTCCTTCTTGGATGGAAGTATTGCTTATTGTATATCTTACTACATTGAATGTATTTTCATACTCTTTCATTGTCTCACTGTCAGTTCACAAAAGGAAAACTTCTAATGTACTCCTGTGAATACAGATGCACATGTAAATATCTTAATATAGTACATTCATGTGTCACTTTGTGAACTTTAACATCTGCAGCTTGGGTTGTTGGTACTTGCACTTACAGTGCTTTCTGCAGAAATTGAATGTGCACATGTAGTCACTGCCTGAAGGTGACATTTAATGCCAACATTAAAGAAAATATCTCAAAACACCCCTATTGATCCCTAGTATGAGAAAGAGAGTTTCATACAGTTTAAAAATCTCCCTCCTTGCTGAGTTTATAATGTCTTTAATGTGACTTCAAGTGGAGTTCAGAACCTGCTGCCCAGTGCTAGCTTAGCATTTTTTGTTCTCCTGCAAACCACATAAAGGAAATAAAAGTCCCTACCAAGGGCACTCTTCTCTTTCAACTCTCCATATACTAACACAACCAAGAAGTAACATATCAGACTATGCACAATTGCATTTCCCTTCTCATTAGAATCAAAGCTTTCTGCAATAGCTTCTGATGGATACCCAACTTGTGTTTGTGCATAATGACCTTTCATCTATGTATTAATTCCTGTAACAGCTCATATAAAGAAGAATAAAAAGTATAATCACACTTCCCTCTGGTAGACAGCTGATTAGAAATGCGAAAACTTGTCAGTGACAATTCTTCCTTGCTGTTGGTAAAGTTTGGGGTCAAATATTCCGTGTTCAACTGCAGAAGGACCTTATCACTTTGAATCTGTTCTCTCCTTCGTGTTCCCTCTTCTTCAGAGGAAAATTATAATTAAATGCATTTTGAACAATCTTTTGTCTGTAAGTTTAGCCAGTCAACCTTCTCAATAAAATTCTGCAGACTTTTGCCCTTTGTTCACATGCACAGCTGTGAAGAAGGCTTTGATGCCAGCATCAGGAAGCATGAGATCATATGATGTTTAGAGACGAGAATGGCATCAAATGTAGGAAATTGTGTAGTTATTTCCTTTACTAAGTACAAAACATTATATTTATTAGTCATTTAATTATTATTTCAGAAATGAATTTGTAATGATAGAGGGAGGACAATATTAGTCAATAATTAGGGAAATGAGAAACCTGTATTTATTCAAATAAGTCCAGCCCTTCTATTTCCTGGATGACAAACATTAAGGAAATATGATTTTATAAGGTATGCTATCTTATTTTGGTAATATGAGAACAAAATGTCCAACTGGGCATGAAAAAAATTTGGCATTTCAGAGGGGCTACATTATTTTGTTTATAGAAATTCTGCAGCAGAAAAAGTACAAACATTTTGACTGTGATTCACTAGAGTGCATGCTTATGTTTTTATCTGTAACCATTTTAAGTAACACACTACAGACAATGACAGAAATGGAATATAAGAATACAAGTGCACATTTCATCGAATTAGTCTCTTGAGCAGATAATGAATGCTATACATTTTGTTATAAAACTTAACAATGCAATAATATTATGTAATTCCTTCTCCAGAGTGCTTATAGTAAATACTTCATATGTAATATATGTTAATCTATTTTAGAACACTTTCTTAAGCCATAACTTTTGAATTAAATGTGATTTACATAGTTTTGCTATATGATGCTATTATGAATTATACTAGTGCAATTACTTTTTAGTGGATTCTTGCACCTGATGCTCATAAGAAACATTTTATTTCTGTTTAATCCCTGTTAGTCTAAAGTCCTCATTGTTTATCACTCTTGATTCTACAAAAATAATTCTTATCACGATTCCTAAATAAAGGTATCAAGAAAAGAAATTTTAAATTTTCTTGCTAGTATTGTCATTGTTCAAATAGGATGATAAAAATGATGTTGCAGGTAATTAAATGTATCACTTATCTTCAATAAATTCTCTCTGCAATACATATATGGAAGTGAGCTACAGTTGCCTGAAAATATACATCAGAATAATCTACTTAATGAAACCCATTCATTGGCAATCACAAGAGAGAGTCCAAGCTAAGAAGTCTCAAGAGCTTCATTATTTCTACAATGAATACAGAAACAGGAAATGAAGGGGCTGGTTATATAAATGAGTGTAATACTTTGGGCAGAATGAAATTTGCCTGATTAGGCCAAACATTATACAAGTAGATCTACTGACTTCATAAATGGCATACAGACGTAATTAGGATTTCCCAATCCTTGTTTATTAAACTGTCCCCAAACTAGAGATCTGAAAACCAAAACCCCAAATGGTGAGATGCAGTTTGGTAATTTGTATGTGCAGTTTATATGCATGTTAGAAAAAGTCATGTTTAAACTTAGATTTTAAAAGGGACTTTTTTAGAGTTTCTAGAGGAATTAAAAAGTTTTTTTAAATCTTACACATTATGATTTTATGTATACTTTTATCACCTATATCAATGTTTTATTTTAAGTTTTATAAACTTTCTACTACTGTGCTAAATGTTTATACACAAGTAGAAAGAACAGTATATGAAGAAAATTCTAATTAAACACTATAATTGCTGAACTATTTTTTTTTTCAGATAGTTTTTTTAAATTAAAGGGTTTTTTTGAAAAGTCCAGAACTGTACTTAGGTGATCCAATTCTCAGAAGGATTCCTCCTGACTGTGAACTCCACAGAAAATGCCTATAAAGAAATATATATTCATAAGAGTAGTCAGATTTTCTGTCATCTCTGACTTGGGAACAAACAGTACAAAGTGCTCATTAGTTGGAACAGGAGGATTCAATAAAAAAGTAGAGTTGGCTAGTGGGCAGCAGTTCCAGTACATAACAAGATGTTGAAGTTTCAAAATTTGTTTTTATTCTGGGTTAGAATGAAAAAAGAAACCATGCAAGCATTTGGAAAAGAATTCTGTCAAAACACTCCTTTCTCAATTGAAAAGGTCTGTTTTCTTAATTTCTTTTTTCTTTTTCAATGAAAATGAGCTTTGGCTGCTTTTGAAAACTGTCATGACCCAGTGACACCTCTGAAATTTGTGGGCCTTGGCAAAATGTTATAACTCTATAAAAATAAAATAAAAATTAAAAATATATGGCATTAATTATTCTAGTGACTTCTAAGACAAAAGAACCATCAAAATCTCAGAGATTATGCTTGTAGAATGGCAATCTTTAAGTTTTACAGCTTCTTAGGTTAGGATTTTAAATAAATGACTTAAAAATTATAAACCTAGAATCCTTTGCTACTTTAAGAAAAGGATGCACACATCTGGGTAGCACATAGTTCATAATTTCCATTCAATTATTTGGTCAAAATACGAATGCTTTTATCATCAACTTTTCCCACATAGGGATGATACCGCTCAAGTATAGTGACAGCATAATGAGAAAAAGTTTATTTTATTACTTTCTTTAGCACTGTTAAAGTGCTTATTCTTTTTAATAGGTCAGAAACCATTAATCACACTAAGTTAGTCACTGAAAGCTGCTCACCATTAGGTACACCCGCTCAGGACCCTCCTGTAAAGAAGAAAGCTTTCCGCGAAGATGTTCCAACAGTTTAAATGCTCTCCATGGTGTCAAACAAATTTAGTCAGTCAACATACATAATTTTTCATATTTCTGGTTATTTTTAAGCAATGACCTGAGAAGCATGTTGTCTGTATATGTGGGTTCAGCTGTAAGTGCCACAATCTGGTGCAGCACTTGGTGGTGGCAGAGCTTCGTGATGTTTTCTGTGTCTAATGGCATTCAGGGGTCTCATGCCAAAGTTGAGACTCCATCATCTAAACAGGAGGTCCATAGCACTGTACCAAAACTTCAGGTGATGATGAGGATGAGGGTCCTACTGTCTTCAGTACATGTTGGGGAATATACTGCCCTCAGGTATACGTTGGTTCCCCAAGAGCAGAGGAGACGTCTCTCAATAGGTGAGCTAGGAATCTAGGGAGACTGCCTCCTAACTTGGGAGCTTTACATCCCTAAACCTAATCAGTGAGACTATCTTTCTCAAATTCCTAACACTTAAAAGAAACACAAGCAAATCAAAACCAAAAAAGCCATGTACTTTCTCTCTTGTATCTTTCTCTTGGCAGCTCTTGTTGGCCCCTAACTGAAACAGCAGAAGGCTAAGTAAGCCCTTGGCTGACCCCATGCCACCATTCCTTCATGCTCTTTGCTGGTGGACATCACCTTTGTTTTCACACCAGGAGCATGGGATATCAAGACTCAATCTGCTTTGAGATGTGAGTAATATATTGTCTCATCTCTGTATGTATCTGCTACAAGATGCTTCAGAATTACATGGCTCCTTGCTACTGCAGAAATTTCTTCCTAGTCTTTCTTATCCGAGGTGGCCTTATACTCTCAAGTGTGGGGAATAACAGCTTTTAAAATGATTTTTTAGAAGGAAACCCCTTAGCTAAGGTTGATATTGTTCACATCTTGTATATAAATCACGGTCTTTGAATTCCATTGTCCTTTTGACCTCAGTCATTATACCAAAGGAAGATTTGTGAAGAGGAATCCAACTTGCATTGTGATCAGAGCTTGAGCTCCCAGCCTCAGCAGTAGGTCTGCAAAGTGTTTTAAAAGAACCAGAACTACAGAATAATTTCCTTTTCATCCTTTAGTTCAAAGACATTAAGGGACTCAATCCTCAGCTCTTCTTTCTAACCACATACTCTTGTGGGCTACTTTCAGCATTAAAGTGGCTACTTTGAGCATTAAAGTTCCCCTTAATGTAGCTGTCTTTGTATGCATTTATGTAATTAGTGGCAATCATTAGACTTCACATTTTTTTAAACCAACAATACTTTGAAATGGACTTTCATCACATATCAGACATATTTTAATGTGTTTAGTGGATTGCACAGTCCTTCCCAGGTCTTAACCTGAGAATGGGGAATATAAGGTCAGTTCTTAGCTATTCTCTTTCAACACGTACGTTTTAGGTGTTGTGTTTGTATAAACCACATGAAGTATTTTATATTGTCTGTCCTAAAAAATAGGAAGATACAATTTAAATCTTAATAGAGCTGAGGTGCACTACAGTCCATTGCAAGCTAACTGCCACAAGCGAAGAGATGTATCTGGGTGGCATCTGCCTAGTGGGAATATGTTTACTGTATGTATGAACTGTAAATCACTTTCTGGTAAGAAAAAAAACACTGAGAAGCTAATATACTACAATCCGATTAAGTTATGCTTGTGAAAAGATGCTGGTACCTCGCGGAGTTTGGGCCCTGAGGAATTCCATCACCAGTCTGGATTTAGACTCGGTTCTGTATTTATCGTGGTTGACAGCACCAGCTAGCCTTTTTTCCATGGCTGACGTTGCAGGCAGTGTAGTCTACCATCTTTTTGCCTCTTTGCATACATGAAAGTACCATAAGACAGTTCTCACATGTATTTTATAGTGCCTTTTGAAAAAAACATCCACTCCATGCTCAGAAATTATACATCACTAAGAACCAGCTCCCATATAATGAAAATGCTGAGACTCAGGGAAGGGATTTAAGAGATTAATTGGCAGAATTTGGATGGGAGTAGCCACCAACACCAAACCCAAAATCTCAGTCCTGTAGAAAGTATTTTGATGTTTACAGCTGTTACAGACAAGCAATATTAACTTGATCATAAACTCAGGTAAATTAGGAGTGTAATGGCTGTACTAATCCAGGCCAGGCTTGAAAGCAGGATAGTGCCAAGATGCTCCTTGAAAAATGTTTGTGGAGGAGAGAAGGCTGTCTGGTGTTGAAGGAGGTCTAGGAGAGGACAACAGTGGGCATGGCTCTTTCTGGAAAGAGATGTAATCAGTCCCTCTCCCTGACTAATGCTGGAGCATGTAGCAGAGAGAGTTCGTGGGTTGACCTGGACCAGGAGGGGAAGAATCCTCAGGAATATGTAGAATATAACGTATTAATACATAAAAAAGTTGGCTAAAAATTATACATTTTGAGTTTAAATGTGTTGTTTCAACTTCCTGACTGGTAGGCCTTTAAATCATTACCTTCCAAATGTCATGTTATTAAGTCAGTGTTAATATACTCATTTCTATCAATTGAAAACAAAACGTGCCGTAGGATCAGCTCAGTGAGAGTTCAGTTTATCCTTCTTATTCAGCTGATTCTCAGTTTAACTTTACTTCATTTCTGGTGGCTCTAAATTGGGCAGGAAAGAGATGGTTTCAAATTAAAGGAATGACTGCAAAATTGCAGATCATTCCCTTCTGTCTTTGTCTTGTGACTCTTTAATACAATTGGGGAGGGGAAACTGTGTTGAACAGCTAGTGGTGGTTGAGGATGACAAAGGTTAGAGGCAGGAGGTGGCATAGATCAGCAGCTCTCTGGGTGGTGGCTGTTCTGCTGTGCCAGCTGTGCACCCTGTCTCAGAGAGGTTATGGCTTCTGAGTCATAAGGGGCTGGTGAGCAGCTGGTGTTCAAGCCAGGGATACACCACAAGACAAATGGTCGGTTTGGCACAGATGCTGCTGAGGATTCAAAACTCTTGGCAGTGGCAGAAGATGATCCCACCAGATCTGCTGAGGCAAACACGGCTGGGTTGCTCTGGTTATGAGCTGTCCTACAGTCTCCACAGCACCACCCGGCAGAATGTATGTCTTGCTGGGAGGTGCTGTCAGCAACACCAACACCACCCCTCGTCCTGCTTACATGGAGGGCAAAAGTTTTCCCAGGTTTGTAGCCATTAAATCATGGCCGACAGGGCCATGGTTTCCTTTTGGGTTCATAGGACTCTTAAGCAGTAATGCCAGAAGAAGGAAGTAAATCTTGTTCAGGAGCTACCTAGATATTATGCAGACTTTTAGAAACAAGACCATTCTTTTGACAATAGTAATTCAGAATTTGTGGTGTTTTAAGTCCTGCTTGCTGCAGTAGGTGACTAATTGATGTCATAGGCTGCAATCTACATAAATGGTAAAACATCTACTACAGTATCAATGTTACAATATATATGGTATAAAAAATATAGATGTGCTCATATACATGAATATAAGCTATATAGGACATGTGTATATACTAAAAGAACAAAAAAAGAAATTATGTAAGGCCTTTGTTGCATCTACTTGAAGTTCAAGAATGTCACACAGTGCTAGGCACGGACAAGATAGCAGCTATATATATGATTTTCATAGCTTAATTCAGAATGATTTTCTAATCGGTGAAAAAAGAGCTAATTGTAGTGATGTTAATGCACACATAAGTGTCTGTTTAAGCCTGTAGTTATTGCAATCCTTTAGGTAATCAGCTAAATTCATAATCATTGTGAAAGAAACTTGAAATGCAGTAAGATCCTAATATGATTAGGGATTTGGCTTTCGATCTGGAAGTGAAACCAGCATGTTGCTCTCTCAATGGCATTTGATTGAGCAAGGTTTCTGTTTTTCTGTCTATGCATTCTACTAAGCTTCTCCCCACCCCTCCTTAGTATGTATATCCTTCTTTAAATCCCTGAAGAAATTATTTAAAGTACTTCTTATGTGAAAGTTAAATCTTTTTATGAGGAATTTAAATGACACTTTTAAAGTACTTTTTTCCATTCAGTTTCCATGACCAAATTAGCTTGGACATTAAAATATAATAAAAAAAAAAAAATCTATGCCAAAAAAAGTCATAGATTCCCAAAGTAGGGCTAAAGCAGAATTAGATGCCTACATATGGCATAGATATCTGGAAGCTCTTAATTTAATTGCCAGTGAGGTAAAATGTGTTTAACTCTGTAGTTACCTTACTTTTGACCTTAACATTCTTCCAGATGGGTAGAATTGCAGCTCTGTTCATTTCTAAGACTGCAGTTGTGTCCACAGCACAAAGCACTTGAAACTTAATTAATGTCCAAGCTTAACAAGCATCCCAAAGTGAAGCATTCCTCTTTACAGAGGCATTGAATGTATTTATCCAGGAGGCATTTGGACAGCAACAGAACTGGGCTCCTGATACAGGTGTCTGAGATTGTCACCATAAGACCTCACTGTGTTTGAAATTCAGCTCTTCTGTATTGTCTGAATGCTCTGTTAAGCAAGACACTCTCTCTTGCTCTTACTCACATACACACACACATAGTTTTTCACAGTGACCAGTGGTATATCATATTTTTTGTTTTTTTTTCAGTTTTCCACAGCCTCACCAGGAAGTGTCCTTTGCTTCTGCTCCACAAGAAATCAATAAACTTTGGTTAGAGCATATTCCTAAGTTGAATATGCGGAGCTGAAGGAAACCCATAGGTCTGTCAGACCAATGTTTCATCTATTAGTAGGATGTTCAGTAAAGGTGACAAGGAAGGAGAAACACCAAACAAAGGTCTTTTGCAGCAATTGCAATGATCTTACGATAAGGCTTATTAATCAGTAGTATTCAATATGTCCAGGTCAACTGTTTGCTTTTATTTAAATATTTTACCCCTATGTGTTCCATGAGGCAATGGTGGCAAAACATGGACAATTCATAGCATTGTAAACAAAGGCAGGTAAGAATTTTTCTGAATGTTACACTGAAAAACAATAGAATAGAACACATACTGCTTGGCTTTTGGAAAAAAGACTAGTGGTGCCTAAACTGGGATGGCATCTGGGGTGTGAATTGGCATGGATTGGGGCACTTCCCAGAAAATCTGGTGACGAGCATCCTGACCAGCAGTTTTTATCACATCCTCAATCAGAGTGACTGCTTTCTGAGAATAAAATTCAGTACATTGCTTGTTCTGAATGCAAGTTGTAGGCATCAATTTTTCTCAGATGTCATAGAAAAAAGGAAATGGGTCTCATCTTCATGAAGAGTTTCTCTTTCAAAAACCTGTTTTTTTTAAAATTAGTCATTTACATCACATGCCCTTTCGAGTGAGACAAAACTGCTGAGCTTTTTTTGACTTCTGATTTTTTTTTTT
>VXBJ01006058.1:23497-57627 GCA_013400055.1 Nycticryphes semicollaris
AAACATGTTGCTGTTGGTCTTTTGAATCTGTCTGGACATCCAAGAAAACATATATCCCAGCAGAAACCTAAGTCTATGCATGGCAGAGCTACACAATAGGATTGAATACACTGAACTGGTTGGGAAGCAATAGTGTGGCTATCATTTCTCTATCTCATTCTCTAAAGCCAACACTTATTTTTAGCAGCCAGGGCATTTTCTTGTGATGAATTTCCTTTTGTTAACAGGGACCTAAGAGAGAAACAAAATTTTTGGTCTCTCCAGCTCTTTACCTATGCCATATAGTTTTCATATCTTTTAGTTTTTAAATTTCATTGGCAAAGTTGAGCATGGTGACAAGCACATAGCTATATCTGGCTCGTGCCTGTTAGGTTGTTGCGGAGTTGGAGAGGGCTGGACTAGATGGCACAGGTATCATCCAGTCCTCCACCCTAAAACCTGTGATTAGCTCAAATTAGCCATTGGTTGGTTTTAGTTTGCTTTTAAAAGAAGTGCATAGTGCATCCTAAATAGTACAAATTAGGCAATTTTTAACCTTCAAAACTTAACTTAATTAGATGTGAATAATTTCCAATCCAGGGCAAGATCCCATTGGAATCTAAACTCGTCTGGGTTGTATGAACAGGAGCAAATGTGTTACCTTGAGAAAATAGAGGCTAAGATAAAAAAATAACAACAACAACAAAAAATCAAAGAAATTCAAACTATAACTAGGGTGCTTTTCAGTTATCTGAAAAGCAGAGCAAAATGACTGTATTCCCAGAAACTAAGTTCACATAGCTATAAGAAAGCCATCACAGAGATGACTAAGTGCTATCTCAGTGTGTGAACAGTAAACGAGAGTGATTCCCAAATTAACCATCAGGGAAAAAGGATATCAGAAAGGAGTCAACTTGGCAAAATAGGAAAGCATATAAAGCCGTGAACTGATATGCTTGAGTCAATGGAACACTGAATACAGCTGACTACCATGCCCAAGGGACTAGCAGGAGTCTGGACAGTTCTGGTGACTCATTCTGCAAATTAGGTGGAGATCCAAGAATGTTAATGTTTCCTCCTCTTCTTTTAATATTAGAATTTGCTATTTTTCATTGTCTTCTTCCTTTCTTTAGCACAGCATAAACCTTAAATGCCAAAGTCTAAATACAATAGTAGTTCAGCTTTTACCTCTGTAAATTTTTTCTCATTAGTAAACTTCACAATTTATGCAATGCTAACATGCACTGAAGTACTGGACTTCCAAAGAATTTGTGGTATCACAAAGTAAAAGAACTATTGAATTTTTATAACAGTAACTTTAAAAACAAATGAGGCTTTCCTTCCTTCACGTTTGATACAAACCTTAAATTCAGTCCAGACAGTCTCAGATTGGCAAATCTTATTCGTTTACAATGAACAAGCACTAATTCTTGGAAAGCTTCAAATAGAACACTGTTTATTAGATTCATAAACTAATTCTTGGGTTTTTGGCAATCAGGACATGAAACCTACTGGTTTTACACAGGTTAATCTGAAATCAAGAAAGACTCGGAGTTTTTGGCTGACTTTTGAACTGAAAGTTGCATTTATTACACCAGTTTCACATTTCTCCCTCAATCAGAAAAGCATCTGGACTACTATGGAAAAAACATTATGTATACTGGACAGTTACTTGTGGTGTATAATGTGCGCTGCATGAAATGACAAGGGTAAATTTAATATTTTTTTCTTCTAAGAGCACCAGGAAAGAGAGCAGTTTGCTCAGATTTTATGTAAACATTTTCAGGTGATATTTGCCACTGCCTGCTGTGTATTGAAAATAATTCTTTGGTAAAAATTTTTTTTGAGTTACATAACAAAAGTTTTCATTTTCTCAGAGAGAAATAAGGTGGATTTTCTAAAGTACTGCCCTACTGCTCCACTGCAGGCTGCAAAATCTCACTGTCATCCAGGGACAGAGAAGTAAGCTAATGCTGAATACATTTAAAATCTCACCCAGCTTTGCACATTTGTGATCTTGACACATTGACAGCATCTCTTGTAGTAATGGAAATAGTGAAGAGGTCACGAGTATATTACAAGTTTATTTATTATGTAGATGTTTTAAGATGGTAAGAAATCCTGCTGGCATATAGGAAGATTACTTGTTTTATTTCACCTCATAATGTCATCCCCGAGAAATAAACTGAAAGCTGTTTTTCTCAGGCAGGACATACTTTAGGACTTGTATTTTTTTGCTGGTAATCATGGAAGACAGTCCTTTGCATGTCTAGCTGCTCTGGAACCAGTGCCTTTTACAAGCCTTTCTGCTCTCCAAGGAATTAACTTAGTGACTCAAGTGTGAATTGGAAAAAAAGCAACAAGAACAACAGCCTGGACAACCAAATTAAACCTTTAGTGCTTGCCTAATGCAGCTCTGAAAGATTTCAGGTAGTCTGGGGGAATTGTTTGAATACCACAATTTGAAGACCATCTCAAGTAATGAAGTTCCCAGATTGAATGCATTAGTCTGATGTAGTCTATATGCACCATTTTTTACTGTGTGTAATTAGAAAGAACTCACAATGCACATTGCCTTGGTCCCTGCCAAAGCACTCAGAGCATTACAGAGCGAGGCCAACTGGCTGAAATTTGGGGCTGAGTAAGAAGAGAAGCAAAGGGAATGACACGTATTTTAGGCATAAAAGAAATCAAATAGCACTGAAAGAAGTGACGACTGATCATAAAGAAGACTGCAGAGAAGTCTCCAGCAGGTCTCTCCTGTAAAGCCCCATCTCCTCCCAGGACTCCTCATGTTCTCTCCCCCAAAACTCCAGCCCGGGGGGCTGCCAAGGATCATTCTCTGGCCTTCATCCTCTGTAGAAGGGCACCACATTCAAAGTACCTTTGGAGAGTGGTGTCCATTGTGTTGGTCTCCTTGGATTGTACCAAGAATTTTCTTGGAGGCACATTGACTTCGGATATGACCACCTCAGAAGTCATAGAGGTGATTTAACAATATAGAAAACAACAGCTAGTGTTTCTGGACCTCTTTAATTTATTAGTATAACTATCCTAGTAAATGGTATAGAGCTGTCAGAAGGTCTCTGTCAGAATAGTGAAGGGTATTTACACAGCAGATTTTTAACATGAATAGAGCTCCAAACTAGCAGTGCTTCCTAAACTGGATTAATTTTTATATTAGCACTAAAATTCAGTAACTGGGTTTTTTTACATTTAAAATGTAAAACCTTATTAGAAGCTGTCCTATGCAATATGCTGAGTGGCCTACTGCATGATGGGTAATTCTGAAAATTCAGGAATTTAAGAAACAGCTTGGCTCTTCTTTTCTCTCTGGAAATATCTGGTTCATCATGAGGAGAACTGTGCTGAAAGTCTGAGAGTTCTTGAACATGTTGGCAACAAAAAAGCAAATGGACAATTCTGCTGCTGCTCAGCTGGCAGTGGATTGAGCAGAACTATATATTAAAAAAAAAAAAGAAAAGTGAATTCCCATCTCGAAAAAGAAATGGTAGCCATTGAAAAACAGACCTCCTCCTGCATATGATGAATTGCCCAAGTAATAACTGAATAGAGATGAAGAGTTGAAAAGATTTAACATTTCTTAGGTGCAAAAAATATTGCACACTACAGTAATTAGTGAATTAAAAATTGCAGCTAGAAAGCGGGAAAAAATCCTGTGCACTGAAAAAAATTGCAGCTAGAAAGCAGGAAAAAATCCTGTGCACTGAAAATTGATTTAAATGCTATCCAAAATTTAAAAACTATCTAAACTCTAACAACCAATTTTCATTCCATGGATTCCAGGGCTGGGTAATGCCTTTTCTTCAGTGACAGTGAGATAATTTTAAGATAATTTACTTGTTTATGATACATCAAGTACTGCTCCTTAGCATAGTTAGAGATGTTCCTCTGTAGCACATTGCTATAGAAATGGCTCAGTGCAGAAGATACTTGCCACAAGCTTTGCATAAAATGGTGAAGGTTTGTGCACTTTGAATGTCTACTTTTCTGGAAAAAGAAGAAAGTGAGAATTCAATTTTGACACTGTATCAGTGCTGAATGTTTGTTCTTATCTTTCTGTTCAGCTCCATATTTCGTCTTGAGGTAGTATTATGAAATTGCAGTCCAGCTTTTAAGTGGCAAAGGTCCATCTTCTGTAGTTCAGTTAACTCACAGGTCTCACCATACAGATTTTGTTATTCACCTATTTTATATGGTTACAGATGGAAGTTGAAGTTGTTCCAACCACACAAAAAATGTGCAACAGATATGTAAAAATAATTTTAATTCTAGAGATTTTGAAAGGAAATTAATTTGGGAAGTAGGGTAGGAGGGCAGAGTGGCTGCTTTATTTTTTTTTTTTCCCCAGGAAATTTTTTAATCGAAATGCCAAACTTTCTTTTGGCATTTGGTTTTAATCTTTCCCCTCCTTCTCCTTTGATTTTTCTCTTCTTTCACTTCCTTTTTCCTGAAAGAATAGAAGAGATGGACAAAGAGAAGTATCATCAGAATTTGCCGGTGGAATAAAGATGACTACCTGGAGCAAACTGGACCTGTTGACCGAATTTTTTCAGCAAATCACTCCAGATCGGTTTTTCTGTTTTAGTTCATTGCACATTGAAAATTTCAGCTTTATAAAAGACCTACATGCTCCTGTGATTGCCCTTAAGATATGCTGTTCTAGTGTGATCAGCTTCAGAAAATCAGGTCACTTCCAGTGTGACAGGGATTTCCCCTTGCAACATCTGGTGCTCTTTTTTATGTATTTTTTTTTTTTAAAAAGTCTCTGTTTTCATGAGGGGAGATACATTTTGAATTTCAAAAGCACGGGTAGTATTCAGACTGATGCAACCTTTTATTTTGTAACATCCCTTAAATACTAGGCTCCTTCATGACAGAAAACAGACTGTGAACTTCCTTGTTCTTAATAGCTTTTTTTTGATTGAATTTGTAATGGGGCTACTGATTGTCAATATTCTATCTTTCATGATGTCAGCAAGAGATGTCATTTATTTGCATGATGCTTTGTATTGTTTGGCTTGATAATTTATTAGTCAGCTTATTGTAGGCTTCAGTATTCTCTAAGTGCCATAAAATTTAATTGGGTGCCGTTTCCTGTACACTTTCTCGTGCATGTTTATGAAAGGAAGTTTCATCTTTTCATAGAGTGCAGAAACATCCCTTGACCAGCTAGACACGAAACAAAGCTGCAAGTAAGCAGACTCAGAAATCATAATTTGCTACAGTTTTTGCCCTTATGTGCTTTCATAAATTACTTTGTCTCTTCTATTTTTCTTACTAAAAGAAGAAAATAATCATGAAGTGGATTAGCCAGACTAAAAAGAAAAAAAAGCATTACTTTACAACTACCACTGTGACATAATTCCATGGCAGTGGAATAAAAGATCAAAATGGAAGCACAGGAACCTTCATTGACTTTCATGGTGAAAAATGTTTAAAATCAGCACAAAACAGAGCTGATAAAGGATTTGTTAATGGCTGCATGTGCTGCCACATGTGGAGCATGAGGCTGTCTTTGCTGAAAAAAGCAGCAATTATCAATGATGCCTTGAATTCTTAGTGAAGCAAAATCTGCCTATATTGTCACCAGGATATGTTCAGCTTTCCAAAGATAGCAGTGAGATTCATAGCCTCTCAGGGAGAGCAGAGAGATTTTGTACTACAGAGGGCAGTAAAATCCGTGCAGGAGAGTCTGTGTGAGGTGGTTAGACGTGGCTAGGTAAGAATAATGGTATTGGTGTATCCACTCTCCACTGTAAATTAACCTCTAAACCAGGAAAAATCCTCTTCACATATTTTACCTGTCTGACAAACTCATGGATCTGTGCTGCAGTCATCCAACCAGGCAGCTTTACAGCTTCCTCCATTCCTGCTGTCACAGCTACATGGCTGTCCGTCATGCTGCTGCCAAACAAAACAAATCTAACTTATCATCTTTGTGGTTAATGGAAATACCTTCTCTTGTTAGGGTTTTGGGAGGTCAGTTGTCCAGTCAGATCGAGCAATCCTCTTGGCCTTAACACCTCTGGAATGGCCCTGGCCACTCCTCCTCTGCTATTTTTATTCCCGATTTCTCAAAGAAGCAATAGATGGCTTGTAAAATAGACTGTTAGTTTCAAAGGAAGGACTGTCAGAGAGCTGCCAAGGAACTCTAGGTACCTTACTGAGAGCATAAAAGTGTATTCATGGGCAGTAAGTCTGTAGGTTAGACAATGTACCAGCCCTTTTCCTGCTAATCATCCTTAGCACTGCTCCCTTTAGGTCTAGAGGATGATTAGTTTGCAGTAACACCACGTTCATTGACTCATTTCCATGCAGCGCTCAAGGAATTCCTCAATTTATGTCATGGTCAGTGTGGGAATCCATTATGTACTTCAGTCTGGAAGTACACACGTTGCTTAAATTCAAAACTATTATTGAAAAAAAACACAAGTGAATGGTTAAAATTATTAGCTGTCATGTTCCATTAGGCAAAGAAGATTCATATTTACAGAGGTTCTTACTGCTCACATCTCTTAACCTGGACTGTGTGGGATGAGAAGAAATTAACATGCTCAGGTTACAGGAGGTTGCTGAAAGTCCTTCTATGTGCCTTTTAGTTCATTCAGCCAGAAAGAAATAGGAATCTACCAAAGAACACTGTTTGATATCTTCTCGATGTGTGGCATCAAAATAAAGATTGATTATTTTCATTGCATTTTTAAAACAAGTGTCTGTGATTTGGGGGAAAATAAAAAGCACACAGCAGTCTAAAAAGATAGATTATGCTATTTTTTAACATTTTGAAGACTCTCTTCCAATCTCAGTAGTTACTTAACATTTATAGAGCTGCAAGCCAGCTGATCTTGTGCTAGAAATAGTCCTACTTAGAGCAGGAGGTTGGACTAAATGTTCTTCAGAGCTCCCTGCAAACAAACATTTCAATGGTTATGATTTTTTGCTCTTTCAAAGAAGCTCAGAATTGTACCTCACTGTCACATGCCGGTTGTTCCAGCTTTCATGGCTGTGAAGAGCAAATCAAACATTTACTCCCCTACCCCACAGGGGCGTGAGGAGGAGTAGTACATTTACACAGTGGTATGAAAATATAAACTAGGTGTCACAGGACTATTGCTGAGTAACAGCCTTTATATTTTGGAGGGGCTGTATATGAAGAAAGTTGTTCATTGCTTCCTTGCTCCATACAGGAATTTGAGATTAATATGGTTGAATTATTTATTTGTATGGGAAAAATAGTGGTTTGCAACCTGAGAAGGTGCTCAGGTACTTCTTTCCAGCTGTCCTAAGGTCAGCCAGTGGATTACAGGAAATAAAGCAGAGGGGATCCACCTGGGCGGGGTGAAATGCACTTCTTGAAGTGAAAAGAGATCCAATTTTAAAGCAAGGTCTGCCACATACTCACTGTGGGCTTGGGGGAGCTCTTTAAGGCTTGTTTCCACATGTGTTAGGAACAGACTGTGGAGCACAAGGGATGTTTAAGTAATATAGATAAAATATATGCCTACAAAATTACCCAAGTCTACTGAGAGCAAAGATAGCTCTCTTTGCCCCCACTAGTGCCTCCATTTCAAGGGGACCATGAAAGTCAGATCCAGACTGCCCAGCTACATTACCTTGTTGCACTTTGCTCAGCTCTCTAACCTGCCTGGCTTTTAAGGGTGAGTGCAGACAAGAATTATACTGGAAGCCCAAGAGCAGGACTATGATGCTGAAAAGTGTATTTCCAAGTTTTCTAGTTTGAAACCTTCCACATTGTTTACAGAACTCTGAGGACATCGTGTTCTCCTCCATTATTTTTTTGAAATCGCTCAATTGATCTTCAGACTAACATACACTGTTGCCCCATTTGTATTATCAGTTGCAGATGAATGTTTCCCCATACCTACAACTCCAGATGAAGTATACAAGGTTTGTCTCTGCAGGAGACTTCTAGACAAGACAGTGGGATGAGACAGGTAGTTTTTCTGAGAGCATTTTCAACCAGGAAATGAAATGAACATTCAGTGGAGGAAAGTTTAGTACTAGGTATGAGGAAATATTGTTCTAATAAATTCCAGTCTTTAAACTGTCCTTGACTCTGCCATTTCCCATGATGGTTGTTTATTGCTTTTCAGACAAAAGGGCAAATTCATGCCATAAATATGTTCCTGGAGTGTTCTCAGCTATAAGCAAGTTTCTCAGCCTTATTCTGTTCTAGTTCTCTCCTAAAATAGGATCATCCACAAGGATGATAATTCCTCTGACCCAAGATTTTCTACAGAAATGTCTACATTTCTACCTGGATTGTTTTTTGCTAGAAGGGGAGGACATCAGCATCACATACAGAATAACTACAGCAACCTTTTCTTTAATTTCACTCTCCTTATTCTCATTTATCTATATTGCAGCACCCACAGGCCTTAACTGGGGAGAAGTCTCCATGGCACTAGACAGCGCACAAACACGGAGGAAGATACTGAAGAGCTAGCAATCAAATAAAGCAATATTATGGTGCCTTTTCTTTAGCTACAGGAGAAGAGACTAAGGACCCAATTAGATTAAGATCATGCTTAGCCCAAATCTATGAGATTACATTTGCAGTCTCTTCCTGAGACTCTATCTCTTAGAGACCACCTGCGTTAAATAAACCATATTATGGATTATGAGACAATATCAACTATGTTAATTCAAGTGAAAAAAAAATCAATATGAGAACTAAACAAAACATTGTGTTTGTCTCTGCCTTTTGATAAATCCAGTTATTTAGCCTTTTCCGGGTGTGAAGGTTTTTTCTTCATCACAGATTTCCCTCATGAAGGCATTCTTTCAGAAAAATTAAAGTGAACTGGGATCAGCTGAAATGAGGTAGGCCTTTTCTTGGCTCTGGTGATACAGAAAGCACAGTGAATATTTTTAGATTTATATGACTACTATTTTGGCTGTATATGCATTTAACCTCATATCAAGAGCAATCCTATTGCTAATCCAATTAGCAATCCTAATGATGCATTTTGAAAATCTCATGATCAAAACAGGTTAATGAAATGTAAGACTAGCTGACTAGATGTCCATGAAAAAGGTCATACTCTATACTGTAATTCAGAGTAAACTTGCCTTTGAAGAAAGTATCATAAAATCTTGGATGCATGGTTTTGGCACACTGCCTATTAAGCATGGTATTGTATTAATAATGATTATTGGATATGGAGGAAAAAAAACTAGTTATTTTATTCCACAGGTCCAAATAACAGAGAAAACCCTCTGTTGTGTAAACCCAAGTGAAAGATGTGCTACACAGGCATTTTTATTATACACATCCAATAAAACTAAAATACACAGAAAGCTAAGTATTAGCAAAACAGAAAATTCCCTAGAGATACAGTTAAATATATTCCCAGTTCTCAATAGAGACTTTATAATCTGTGTTCATAAATATTCAATGTTATATTAGCAAAATGCTATGTCTATCAGGAAGAAACAAGTTCAAGGAGATCTAAAGACATAGTCTAAACTTGATATGTGGCAACTAATAAAGTACGAAAACTGTGTTAAAGCAAAAACTAGGAGAACTAAGAATGAGCAAATTCTGTTTTTCCTTAATTCTTTACAAATGAAAGATGAGGCTTTCATCTTGCTGTTAAATTGCCAGAGCTGGGAATAAGGGGACAGCAGTATAAAAGGTCTTTGCTTCATTTGTTGTTAAGGAGTTTAATTAAGCTTTAGCTTTTAATTTATTGCTTGTATATTTAGAGGCCTGCCTTGTGCATAACCAGTGATCTCCTTCAAAGGTGATGGAGAGCCCGCAGAAACACATCCTACTTGCCCCTGACTCTCTTCTGTTCCTGCTTCCTGCCTGCAGCCTCAGCAACTGCCTGTCTGTCTGTGTCAAGTCTTCAGCTGCTTGTGCCACCCTAACTGCCACACATGTGCAGTACTGGCACAAGCAGAATGGCCACAGCTGTTACATTCAGCAGGGGAAATACTTTTGACAACAACGTTGAACTACCTAACATTCCCATCCCCATCAGATGGGATGAACCTGTGTGAACAATTGCAACCCCATGGGTAGAACCTTCAAGACCTTCAGACAATTTGTTATTACTCCTATGTGAGACAGATATGATGCTCTGCTCCAGCTAGATGCACATAAAGTCTATGGGGCCTGATGGGTTTCATCCCGGTGCACTAAAGGAGCTGACGTGTCATTGTGGGACCTCTCCATTATTTTTAGTCTTAGGAGTCTGGAGCACTCCCAGTAGACTAGCAATATTGTTCCAGTTTTGAAGAAGGCTAAGAAGGAAGACCCTGGTAATTATAAGCCCATAAATCTCACTGCAGCGCCTGGTAAAATTAAGGAGAAGGTTTTTCTGGGAATTATTGAAAAACACTTGAGAGACAATGCAGTTATTGGTCATAGTTATCATAGGTTCATGAGGGGGAAGTCCTGCTTAACTAACTTAAGTTCCTTTTATAACAAAGTCACCTATCTAGTTGACCAAGGAGAACCATTAGATGCAATGTTTGGGGATTTTAACAATTCCTTTCATACCATCTGTCATAGTATTCTTCTGGACAAAATATCCAGCACACAACTAGACAAGTTCAGAATACATTGGGTGAGGAACTGTCTGACAGGTCAGGTTCAAAGAGTTACAGTAAATGTGATTAGGTTACAACTTGGGAGAAGCAGCCCATTCTTGTAAAGAAGAGGACAGAGCAGGACTGGCATGGTGGCAGGATCCTGACAGCTGGGCTGGAGAAAGAACTTCCTGTGGGATCTCTACTTTCTTTCCCCGAGGCAATAACAACAGTATCTGGTGGCCTTGAGAATATCTGACCCTGTGTTACCTCGACCACCACACTGTGCACAAGGCAGATACCTCTCACGGTGACTCCTTGCAGATTTGCTGGTGCCTCTTGAGCTTCCTCCAGCTTTCCACAGTGTTTGCAGCTGCTGTCACTGCTGTTCACATCAACGAAATACAAGGAACAGAGGGAAGCATGGCTAGGGAGGTGAAGAGTCAAGGGTACAACTTGTATGGGAATGGGCTAGAGGTTATACTTCTGAAGCAAGAGAACATGGGCTGCAAAGAGTTTTTGTTCCTTGGCTGAAGAAAACTCTTGGTTATGATGAGTTGTCTAGATATATACTGTGAGGCTGAAGGGAGAAACTACCTCTCAAAATGCCCAACAAGACTTGTGCGTATCCTACTCCTACCGTTCCCTCAATGTCCTATCTTGGAGCCCACAGGCAGTGTGTTGAACTCTGAATCATAGCATCATTGCTCTGCCTTTGGATGCTAAGGTGGTGTTGGGAGAAGAACAGGTCAACTTTAGGTTTCTGTGTGTAGCTATCTAAAAGCTATTTCAGATCTTGTTTTCACTATGCTCCTTACTGGAATTTTTTGAGCAACACGACTCAGCAAATACTGATTTTTTTCTTGTGTACATAAGTAAATAACACCATATTGAGTTTCACCAGGGAGCGAACTTTCTGCTAAAGTCAATAACACCCCTGAATCTGTTCCAGTTTGGTTTCAAGTTTCACTTCTTAGGTAGCTCTTTAAAAAAGTGTATGAGAAAAGACAGGATGATGTTGTCAATCAAATTGCACGGGTGTCAGATACACTACTACTCATTAAATATTTTTTTGTCATATTTTTATTTTGCAGTTCAAGTTTTGTTTTTTTAATTTTTAATTTGTGCAGTCAGGAGGATGTTAACATCCTACATGTCTTGTTATAATGTCAAAGTGCCTGGCTGATTAATTGTTGTGGAAGGGTCAGCTCAAAGCTAATCAGTAGGTAACAAGGAATTTCATTCATTTGCAGGAAAATGTCACAGTAAGGTTAATTAAACAGGAAGTCAATAAATAGCTGCTATTTCCCCAACTCCAGTTTATTGCGGTGTTTGTCTGAAAACCTAATGCTTAGCTGATACAAAAAATTTAGGTCTAAAAACTGTACTGATAACTGTGATGTGAATCACAAAATTACAGCAAACTTCATGGATAGAATGCATATTCCTCATGTATGTATCCATAGATGGTGTTAATGTGCACCTGATCGAACAATTAAGTCTAAAGCAGTCATTACAACACTATCTTTTATGTGCTGCACATCTTCATCTATGATCAATATGGCAATGAGAGGCCAAATCCAAACCAGAATATAAATACCCCTGGTTTAGGTACAGAGTTCTTGGTGCACAATGTTAGATCCCAGATTCAACACCCGGTATTTACAGGAAGAACACACTACCTCAGGACAGCAGTACAACTCAGGTAATTGCACAGATCTGGCCAGCACTATAGGCTGAGAGTGGGCTGTGCTGTATCATGCCACCTTTCTGATGTTAAACACCAGCCTCTGGTGTCTAAGGTGGCTGTAGAGTACAAGATCTTCCTTCCTGCAGGATGCAAACCATAAGATTTTCTTCTGAAGGAACAACTACAATTATTCTTTGAAAGCAGTAAAGCAGACCAGCAGCACCTGAATCCATTTTTTCTGTAACTGGAGACTGTCTTGGGTGTCCACTCTATAAGTGGACCCAAAAGTATGAAGCCTGCTGTTCTGAACCTGGAAAAGATTTTCTACAGCAGTTGGGGAGGATGCCTGGCCCAGGGTATTTCCTATATATACACCTGCTGGTGCTTATTGTGCTGCTGAGCAAATGGCTCATGGAGTCTGGAATGGATTACTCAGAAGGAACCCAGGAATTCTTTGCAGGGAGATGCTGAATCCTACAGGTGCTTAAATTAACTCAGAAAATATGTTGGTTTTAAATAGATGTCTACCAATAGGTGCTGGTGCTGATTTTTAGCTACATCAGGGTTGCTGACTTTGTCATGTAAAGTCTGCAGTTAAAAAGCAACATCCAGGACTCTCATTTCTCAGATAAATGCCTTAGGTGTATGCATTAGCCTCCTTTGGGCTTTTTCTTTCTGTGACCTATTATTAGAGCTCTTACCTTATTGAATGTATTGACCATTTGGGGACTCCATTCTCAGACATGGAATTGTCCTTACAAACTCATCTTGGCCTCACGAACCCATTGCACTAGCTTGGAGTCCACTTGGGGAGCAGAAGGAAACCATTTAGAACTGCTTATGAAAGCAAAATTAAAATAACCTTTTACTTGTGGCTAATGTTGCCAAATTTGTGACAAATTCACTAATATTTCTCCTCTACCCAAAACTACACATTTTCATAAGTAAAATGTTCTTTAGACCATGTTCCAGTGTTTGTTTTCTCCCTGTCAAAACCATGGAAATGAGTAAGATTTGTTCTGAAGTATGATGCTTATAGACTAAAGCAGAACAAAACACACACCACAACTTATCCTCTAGACATTTTGAAGAGAGAGTTCAAAATGTGAGAAACATAGTGAAGATGCTGTCAATCAGTTAACATCTGATAGAGATGGAGGTTAAGCAGTAAGAATCAAGGGGTAAGGTTGTAATGTCGATTTATTATGGTTTTTTTGGTTGTGAAAGAGACATACCATAAAATGGAGAGATGCTTGTAGTTGTAATAGTCTATAGGAAACTGGACCAGCATCATTATCAGACCCCATTGCCCTCTGCAATTACCTGAAAGGAGGCTGTAGAGAGATGGGTACTGGCTTCTCCTCCCAAGTGAGTAATGACAGGACCAGAGGAAGTGGTCTGATGTAGTGGCAGGGGAGGTTTAGATTAGATATTAGGAAGAATTACTTTACTGAGAGGGTGATCAGGCACCAGAACAGCCTGCTCAGGGAGGTGGTAGAGTCACCAGCCCTGGAGGTATTTAAGAAATGTGTAGATGTGGCGCTTCAGGGCATGCTCTTGTGCCCGAGATTTTTGGGCCGGGTGACTTGTTTTGTGGTTTTTGTTTGTTTGTTTGGGGTTTTTGTTGTTGTTGTTGGGTTTTTTTTGTGTGTGTGTACAGTTAGACTCAAAAATTTCAAAGGTCCCTTCCAACCATGAAAAATCTGGAAGAATCTGTAGAGTGTATCATCCTAATACAACACAGTAACTTCTAGCACAGGGATGCAAAAGACGATAGCTTAGAAAGAGAAAAAAATACACAAAACCGTGTATCTTGTAAGATAATAAGCATAAAAATCCTTTTTTAAGAGTCTCAGGAGAGCAAAGATCCAGAAGAATTTATTTAAGGTCATCCTGTGTGCAATAAAGTGTCTCAGTTCACAGTGTTACATTCTTTCTAAGAGCTAGAATAACAGAATCTGTGAAGAAAGTTGGAATAGTTTGTCAGAGCTGCCAGTGGAGCAAAGAGCAACTGGTGGGAGTGGAGTATCTACCAGATCAGAGGGCACTTGCATGCTAAGAAAGGCAGCATCACAAGCTGGTAACCTTTGCAAAGGATTATAGGCTAATATAAAAAATCAGGATGATTAATTATTAGACTGCTTGACTCTGGGTCATTAAATAAAAAGCTAAATGTACCTCTCTATATTCCGGTTTATTTAAAATTCAAAATGGGTCTGCTGAAATAGTAGTGATCTGTGAAGGAATCAGGTCTGAGTTGTGCCAAGAAGCTTGTAATCATTAAAGACTTTACACTGGAAGATTCAGGTCCTTATCTCTACCTTTTGACATTTTTCAGTAAATAAAAGTTGATAGTAAAAACGAGTCCAGGTTCTAGGAAAATTTAATAAATGAGTGAATGAATGCAAAATTACTCTCTTTTGAATGGTTGTGGTCATTTTTCCAAACTTCTCTACTTCAGGAGTTCCTGTAGATAAGTATCATCTTGATAGATAGGCATAAATGTAATCTGAGAGTAAATATCTGCTCCTTGTATTTACTAGTCTTAAATTAGTTGCTTACATCAGCTGAGAAACAGGCAAATGCAACAGTCTGCAAATACAACATATACACAGAGACTCAGGTATAGCTCAGAGCATAAGTATGTTTCATTTGTTTACAATAGGTTTACAGCATTGCTTTCTTGACAAGACCAGTTAGGACTTTGTAGAAGTGTTGAGAGGGATAATGAAAAAAACATGGTTATCTTGCATGCAAGGTGTAGGTTTACAGAGGCGAATATGCTGGTAATGATTGGGGAAGCAATCTGACTTTTTTTTTTAAAACAAATTAATTAACATGAAAACCAGTGTTTTTAAATAGTACAGGGACCTTCCCTTCTACCTCAGTGGCATGAAATTGCAAAAAAGCTGTTGAGACCCAAAGCATGCAGAGGTTGGGCATTTCCACCAGAGGAAGAGCACCACCTGGCACACCTCTTCTGTGATTCTGCAATAAGAGGTTCACCAAGGCCAAGGAGCAGCTTGGGGAAATTTTTACAGAAGCTGCCTCACTTGCCACCCTTCTAGAAAAGACAACTGAAATCCTTATGATTATCAACTTATTACTTCTTTCTGGGAAGTTCTGTCTTTCATTGCTATTACCTTCCCTTGGTCTAGATTACACCATTCTGACTTTGCAGTATTAATTCATAGATTCTTTCAATGGAAAACCCATTATTAATCCGCAAATTATTAATCCATTTCTTCTCCAGGAACTGAACAATCCCTTCTACTATATTTCTAAAACCTCTGAAATCCTGTAACTAAGTTGTTAATTTTGAGGTATGGCAGCTGAGTTTTACTACCGCACCACAAGGTTCAGGATAACAATACCCAAGTCTTTTGAGAGGGATGCCTTCCTGGTGAAGTCACTTGAGAGGACCGCCAGAACAAGAAGCGAGAGCAGCTTGTCCAAATGTGTCCTCACTTGTGAAATATCACTTCTGCCCTTCAGACACCACTGCTGCTACAGCGCAGGGAGCTTCAATGCGTGGTTGGAAACAAGTTGGGAATCTCATCGGCTACAAAAACTTACTTTAGTGTAAAAGTGAGGGCAACCTGCATTTAAGACAGACAGAAATCCTTAGCTAATGAAAAGCATTCAGTGGCTCCGTACTGAATTGCCTTACTCAAAATTTGGCATGAGGACTTTTTAACTTTCAAGAAAATAAACGGGGAAGAAGATCCAATGAAACTAAAAAAAATTCAGGAGACATTGAATTATAATAATAAAAAATAGCAAGGGAGAAGGAGGGGGACAATTGTTGCAACCCTCCCCTGCTCTTGTGAGCTCTTACTGACCCAAACAGTCCCACTAACATCTCAGAAATAAACTTTGCACAATCAAGGGAGCAGGAGGGGCAAAGCAGCTGAGCTGAAAAATGTTTGAGACCACTGCATTTCTCTGCTCTGTGTGTGTGTACTCCATTTGCCAACTGGCCCATGTTCACCTTGTTTCTGAACAACTTGCTGAACTGAGTTTTGATATCTCTCTGTAGCTCCATAGGTAACTCCAAGACCTCATAGTTAAAAGTGTTACCTGACCCAAATGATCTGATGAGAATCACTAGACAGTCCGTAGAATATGGGCTTAAAGCTTTGGGGGTTTTGTCCCAGAGACCTGACAAGGCTCCTCATAGACAGAAAACAATGCCCCCTTTTTCTTCTGATCCATGTAGTCACATGATATAATGCAACAAAAGATGTGCAGTGCTCACAAGACTAGATGAACACTGACACTTTAGTAAAGAATTTAAGGAAGTCTTCATGACAAAAAAACAGCCCAAACCAAATGAAATAATCAAAAAGGCACTGAACGATTTTCTGTTAGTAGGTAACGACTATTCATAAGCAAGCAAACAAACAAACAGATTGAACTGCCTACTACCCCACCAGAAATTTGGAGAAGTATATCTGTAGTTGCTGAAAATAACTTTATTCACAAACATTTGTTGTTTTGCAATTGATTTTATTCAGCTAAGCATTAACTTTTTGATACAATTGTAAATGTGTTGGTTGCAGTTTCTGGACAATACGTTTTCTCAAGAGTAGTTTAAGAAGAGACTGTGTAATTAATAGCTATGATTTCCCCAAATTATTTCTCAAAAATTTCAGGAGTTAAATTTACACAAAGTTTGCTATAAGAAAGGTAATGCAAAGAAAAAGTCTTGTAGCTGTCACATTATTTCCTTATCAGTTAGTGAAGTGAAATATTTTTTTGTTGTTGTTATGAAGGCAGTTGGAAACTATCACATGCTCTTCCCAGACGTATAATAATTCTCTCTTGCCAGAGGGCCCTGGCAGTTCAGCTCATGAGAACCTACAGTGGGATTTCCAGAAGTTTTAAGATTCCGTTTTCCCTAATAAGCTCAACAAAGTCTTTCACAAATTCTCCGAATTCTACAAATAGATAAAACTAATATGCTAATCTCATCATCCCAAATCCCCCAAAGATTTTTGATATTTCCTGTATTTTACTGGCCTGGAAATACTGTCACGGCAGCTTCAATCAGAGTTTTCAACCACATTTATGCCAAGCTCTTGTTGCAACTACAAAATGCAGAATAGTAAAGTGACATTTCCCCTATTTTGGAAATTATCCGCTCTGATACTTGCTTTCCTAAAAATGCAATATAGATTTGTTTCAGACTCATGTAAAAGACTGGAATGGAATTTTGGAAAGCTCTTAGCCAAAGCCGAGCTCTACCTTGTCCTGTTTCCGTTGAACAAGTGTAAATAAGCCAGAGAGAGACAGGTGTATGCTGCTCTGTGAGAGACGTGGGCTGTGGATGCGGCCACTGTGCATGCACACATAGTGCAGGGGGATGTTCTCTCCTCCAGCAGGGATTCTTCACAGCATGGGAACTTGTCTCCTCAAGACATTGTGGAAAGGACAATCTCTTCCTGAAATGCAGTGACTTGGGAGTGTGAAGACCCTTCTTTCAAAATCAGGACCACACTTCTCCTCATTTCATGGATTTACCATTATCACACTAATATGGCTATGTGTGTAGTTCTGCAGCTGGAGATGTACTTGATGATATGCACAAAGTAGGTGGTTGGGATAGGGATTCTTTCCTGGGATTAAAACCAACAATGTTAAAATCCTTTATCCCAAAGTAAGTGTTCCTAGATTTAATTTCTATCCTCTTCAAATCAGAGATTTCAACAACTTTTTTTTTTTATTTTAAATACTATTAAGCTAGTTTTGTTACATCTGCAGATAATTATATTTTTAAAGCTGCAGGATTCAAGCCCTGGTTTCTTTGTTAGAGATACAGAAGGTCTGTTTCTAATTTCTTTGGTGCATCTAGTACCTTAGAGACATGAATCACATCTCTCACCACTTAACATGTAATTGGGAGGGGATATGGTACATCCTCATCCATCTCTGCTGTGTGGTGCTAACATAACTTGCATTATGCAACACTGACAAGAACCAGTCACTCCACACCAAAGAGTTGATTCATAAGTTTCAGATCCATATAATTCCATTTCTTTTCCTTTAGTTCATCCATGCTAAACAGAGGAAAACAATACTTTAGGCTGACTATAAGTATGAGAAGCAGCAGAAGAAACAGTTTTTCAGCCTGCTTTGCTGGTCACAAAAGGATGTGGATAGTTCTGTAGAAATTAAAAAACAGGTAACTAGTAATTGTGATCTACAAGAAGTTTAAGCCTAAGGGGATTAGTCTTGAGTTTCTTATACACCCAATGTGCTTCTCTATGGGAAACCGGTGATAAGTGCATAGGCTGCATCTGCACATTGATAACTGTATCCAGCCTGGGTAATCATGGAGTCTTCCTTGAGGAACTTCAGTTTACTCGGGTTACATACAGATCTCCATTGCCCTTATAGCACAAGATACTGATTCTCTCTATAGATGAAGTCATGGCTACTTCATTGCATGGCAATCTTACTGAAAGCATTAACAATATGCAGAGAAGTGCTAAAATGCAGTCCTAGGGCAATCTGCAATCCTGTACCTGCTCATCCTGACCACCCGAGACAGGGAGCTGCAGGGTCACAGCCTCACACTATTCTTCTCTGATGTTTAGAACTATCACCTCTTTTCCCACTATAACACATCCTCAAGGGGAGTGACAGATAATAAATACACCTCACCAAGAGCATCCAACATTTTTCCTGGGGAAGCAGCAATAGGTTTTAGTTCCATAGACAAAGACCAGACCTGAAGCTGGATCTCCCCCACTGCAAAATGAAGTTTTAAAATCTTTTCCCTGCTATAAAATGTTAAAGGCACTGTGACTACATTTTTTTTTTTTTTTTTTGTGAGTCCTTTTGAGGTTTTGGAGCAAACCCTAGGATTATATTCCTGGCTCATAATCCCGGGTAATCAGAGCTCAACCTGACCTGGAACAGTCAAGTACTCTCAGCAGGCACGGGGTTGCATACTGGTTGATTGGGTCCTAACCTCTGAGTCTGGAGTTTGGGTATAGAGAAAAAAAGGCCTAAAGGTTCAGGACTGCAACATGTATTTGAATGTAAGGTTTTTAGTTACTATAGGTAAGGTATTAGGTATTCACAAAAATTATTTTTATGCAGTCTTCACATTGAAATCAGTGTTGCATTCTGAGCCTATATCAAGAAATAGTCCCATCCTTTTTCCTGTACTTTTTGTTTGTGATAGCTTTGAAAGCACGTTTGGACATATAACCCTAGAATACATGAGTATAATGGTGTTTCAGAAGTTGGACCCAAATAGCAGTGTTGACAGTTTGTGATTTCCTTAAACATGGACCTGTAAAATTCTATGGAAGAATGTGGGGTTTGTTTCTATTTATTTATTTGAGATCTTTTAATGTCTTTTGCTTTAAACAATGCCTAAGTCAAGAAACTGCTGCATCAGGAAGGTGAAAACTTCAGGGATGTATTTAGTTATTCGTTGTCATGCTTTCCAGTAAATAATTAACATATTTTAATGGCTTAAAAAGAATGTAAAAGCATCAGTTTTCATTCATCTATAATAAAAAAGGAGGAGGAGGAGTGAACTGACAGGAGGATATGAGATACTATGAATTAAGGTTAATGAATAATGGCTTCAGTGTTAGTCATCAGTTCTGCCTTGCACATCCCATATGCTGCGCACTGCAATGTCTTGTAACTATTTTGAAATGGGCTTGTTTTTTGTGGAAAAAAACCATGGATTATATTTAATCAGATCCCCAGAAGAACTTGCTTCAGATGGAAATTAAACAGAGGGAAAAAATATAAACATTATTTTCTCTCACAGTTTCTTTTTCTATCTTTATTTGATGTGTTATGATTCATAAATATTTGATGGGCGCAGTAAATGTCAGTTTCTTGGCTCTAGGGGGATTTTCAACTCTGAGAGTTGGTCAAAATGCTATATAATCTCTGTGGAACAAGTGGGACGAGTACTATGTATCTGAAAGCCAGATTCTAGGCCTGACAAAACTAATCTCAAAACCTCAATGGTATTCCAAGATTAATAGTGTCAAGATGTTGGGGAAATCTAGATCCAAATTTTAGCAGTGCTGCTATACTAGCAGATCTCTTATTGAACTTGCTGCTGATAGGTCTGTAAGTTCAAGCAATAACTTCTGGAAACTATAAAGGTGTGTCATACATTACAAAAAATACTTAAGTGTCTATGGCATTTTTCACGGATGTTTTAAAACTTCCTCCTGCCTAAGAGGGAAAAGACTTTTTCTCTGACCATGGGGATATGCTGACAATAACCTAGGGCAAGCCTTCTTCTGGGTCTTCATTCCGTTCCCTGGACCATGCTCAAAAGGTGAGAAGCAGCTCTGACCTGAACAAGGACATAGCCACAAACTGCATGCATTTTTGTCAAGCCCTTTGTGATTTTTGGTGTGCTGTGCTGCAAGCATTGAACAGCAACAGCTGGAAATAAGAAGGTATAGGCTGATGCGCTGTTTCCAGAGCTTCATAGTGAACCACTCCACCTCTCTGTGGTGTTCAGGCAGACAACAGCGGAAGGTGAAAGAAGATGCATTTCTTGCCTTTTTTATTGCCTTCTTGTGCTAACTTGTGAACCTCATCACCTCTGCCCCAAAAAGATACACAAATACTGTGTCATGGGACAAGCAGATTACTTGGGCAACAGGCAGGCTGGCAGCCTTCCCAAACAGAAATTCTTGTTTTTCAGTGGAAATGTTTTTGACTCAAAGTTTTCAGTTTCCAAAATTACAGAAAAGACATTTTTCCATACAAATATGGCTGCCTCACTAATGTCAACACGATCAGAATTCAGTAAGAGTAGCGGAAGAATAATAATGTAAGAAATATCAGCTACCATTCCACTCATTTAAATGTGACTTTTCTTGGTTGAGTTCCTTGGGATTCATGCTATGAGCAATGAGAGGAATAGAGAATGGAAAAAACCTATTTTAAGGCATCTCATCTTGCTCCTTAAGACATGAAGCTGTCCCTATAAATGGAAGATTACTACAAAAATGTTTTGATTCATGCTTCCTGGGAACTGTACCTGATACCCTGATGCCTTTGGAAGCACTGGTGCTTGTCTTTGTTTTCTACAAAAAGAATCTCAAACCAATTGCCATGTTGTACTTGGAGATGTGAATTTTAACAACTCCACCCTGAGCAGATGTTGAATTTAGGGCCCTGCACTCCTTCCTATGTGAATCCTTCAATTACCAGACTGTCATCTCAATGAGGAATAAAAAAGAAAGGGACACCAAGAGCATTTCTTTTACAAGTACTATTAAAACAAACAAAACAAACCCAAACCCAAAACAAAACAAAAAAAAACCCACCTGCCCTCAATACATTTTGATTTTGTATGATGCCTGATCCCACTGGTAAGTCTCAGGTGCCACCTAGGAAAGCTGCCCAAGTTTGAGCTCATGGGGATCTCTGCAGGAAGGAGGTGAAGTTTGCAATGCGACTGGGATTAGGTATGATGCTGGGAAGTTATGGACATGCTCAGAGACATTACAGATGTTGAGTAGGTTTGCTATAAAATGGTAAGTTAAGGATATGACAGTTAAATTTTGCTGAAATGCCATTCTAGAGCTATGAAGGTTTCTGGGAGTAGTGAGGAGGGAGAAGAAAAGAATACTTAATCTTGGTTTTCCATAGCTTTTGGTTAGCCAAAGACTAGACTACCAAAAAGGTATTGGCTGTTTTGCTTAGCTTTATAAAAAAATACCAGTTGGATTGTTACATCTGCCAAATTCCTTAAGAATAAGTGATGACACAACTTGATTTGGAAAGCTTTGTATTAAAGGTGATTTTTAATTCCCTTATGATCTACTTAGAGTATTTCACATACTTTTCAGTGTAAACCTGCTTATGATCACTTTAATCTTAATATTTTTAAGCATTATTGAACACTGCAGCACATATCTTTTTCTGAATGGGTTTTTAATGGTAGTGCTTTGCACCCAGCCTCTGGGACCAGACAAAGCCCATTTACACCCACTATCTAGCCTTTGGCAGCAGACAAATAAGTATGTATCTCAGAAGAATGTGATAAAATCCAGAGGCTGCTTTTGTTCAGTCATTAATACCTCAGAAGATAATTTTTATCCATGGAAGCACAGGGACAAGCAGTTGCAACTAGATTAGGTAAGGTGTCATTAAACACACAATTTTTAATTCTGTTTAGCTTTTGTACAATGGGACCTTGTATAAGAATGCACTTACTAAAATTAGATAACTCTCAAACAAAATTCTCCTTTTAGCCTTCAACATCCATTTCATGCTTCATTATCCACTACTGTCCTAAGCAAACTGAATGACCATTTCTACTCACTTTACCTGGAAGTCCCCTGTGGCTGATTTTGTTCTTTTCAGTGAGCTAAGCTCTGAGTTTTAAGTGGCATTAGTAGGTGAGACAGAGCAATTGCAGCCCCCCCCCCTCTCATAGCCCTGTGATTACACCAGCTAAGCATTGCCTTTACAGCCAGCACCAGTAACACAGGCCAGAGGATGACAGCCTTTTCACCAGCCCAGCCTTCTCACACAAGGCAGAAGAATTAGAACAATAAAAAGAACCCTAAAATCCCACCTCTTACGAGAATGATATGTCAGTGCAAGCCATATGGAAGGTTGCCACGAGCCACCCTTTCAGTGGAGACCTCTCAAGCCAGGCAAAGGGTGTGTGCAGTGTATCCTGGGGCCAAGGTATGTCAGAGGCAGCACCAATTCACACAACACCACATAAACCCTAGACTCTCTTGAAATGTATAAGATAATGTAAAGAGACAGCGTAGTCATGGTTAGGAGAGAGGAAAAATGGCTAAAGCATGTTAGCTATACAAAACACATACAAATCTTTTTCAAAGAAAGTTATATCAATGATATAACTGCGAGGAGGGAAAAAACAACAAAATGACTGACAACCATCTCTCACCTGATAGGGTTTTGGATCAGATAATCAGAAGGTATTACTTGGAAAGGATCACAGAATTCAGTGGGACAGCATAGACTAACATCAGCAGAGAGGCTGATTTCACATGTAGATAGTACAAAGATCCTAAGTGTGGTCATGAAAGAGGAGTAAGTTAACTTACAGATATTAAGGGGTAATAGCACAAGCCTAACTGTGAAGTAGAAGTTATGTTGTCCAATTGCATCCCAGCACATTTTACACATTGCCTTTATTGGATTTGTATGTGCAAGGGAGTCTTCTTATAAGGAACATCCCCTCAGTTGGCTGTCAGAAGCATGTAAGATTTTTATTTCTTCCAAGCCCAAAGCCACGATCAAAGGACATGCTGTACTGTTAGAAGAAATTATCTAAGAGGAATGGGAGAACAGGCACACTGAGGCTAATGCGTTTCTTTCAGAGAAGTGCCATAAGAGTTTTGGGAGCATAGCCAATCTCCTTTGTAACAGAGGTAGCAGTCTGAGAAGAGGGAAATATATCCCAAACTTCAGAATCACAGATTCATAGAATAATATCGGGTTGGAAAGGACCTCTGGAGATCATCTAGTCCAACCCCCCTGCCAAAGCCGGTCCTTCTGGAGCAGGTCACACAAGAACGTGTCCAGGTGGGTTTTGTGTGTCTCTAGAGAAAGAGACTGCACCACCTCTCTGGGCAGCCTGTTCCAGGGCTCTGCCACCCTCAAAGTAAAGAAGCTCCTCTTCATGTTCAGATGGAACTTTCTATGCTCAAGTTTGTGCCTGTTACCTCTTCTCCTCTCACTGGGCACTACTGAAAAAAGGCTGGCCCCTTCCTCTTGACACTCACCCTTTAAGTATTTATACGCGTTGATCCTATTGCCCCTCAGTCTTCTCCTCTACAAACTAGTAAGTAAATAAAAATGTTACACTAAGACACAAGTGTATGGGACTTTTACTGTTTTGTGCCCTTCTTCTGCTTGATCACAATCATCAGGAGAAAAAAAAATTCTGTTTAAAAAAGTTGTGGAGTTATTTTAAGCAATTGCTGGTCATGGGAACACAGAGATGAAGGGCCTACAGGACACTTACCTGGCTGGAGACACTGACCTGGTTAGTAATCAGGGATGGGTGAAACAGAGAGGGTTTGAGGACCCCTCAGAAGAAGTGACAGTACAGCAAAACATTCAGTTCCTCAACTTTGTGGCAGGCATGCCAGCGGACCGAGTAGCTGGTTCAGTGGCATATAAGGACACTGTAAGTTTACTACTTATAAAGAGATACTGGAACAAAATTTCTAGTTCAGACCTGCTTCCAGGTTGTGTATCCTAGCCTAAAGGTATTATTTAGTTTAATTATATAAATTGTTTTGTAAAACAGACCATCAAAAGCAGTATACAAATGACTGACAGAATAGAGTATGAATGACTATGTTGTTTTGATGGATTAAGAGAAAAGAAATGTTTATTTTGGATAACACTTTGAGAAGAATATTCTTCAATTTCAAGCAAATAAGGAAGGTTGTGACTGCACCTTATTTGCCTACTCTTTTAAAAAACAGTCTAAGTTTTACAGACTTAATCTGGATCCCAGGAAAGTCAGTGCTATGCTTCCTGTCTACATCCATGTGCTTAGGAGAAGTTCCCAGGTCAGCACTAAAGGGTGTGGTGGAGGAATATACATCAGCATGCCAAAGATTATTTTCAGATTGTGCATACTAATTTTTCATAGTGAATTGTCTTGAACTCAGGAGAAGTGTTTTATCTCAGCAGAGTTGCTAAATGTCTATTTCAGAACACAGAGTCTTCTTTTAGCTGCTTTATTTTAATAAATGGTTTTGAAGGGGAGAACAGAAATGTCAAGTCTCTAATTCCCCAGGTGCTCCTCTTTAATCATGTTGTTTCATGTCCATGTCAAGCTTGGAAGGTTCACTGCTTACAATTTTGGTTTTGGGATTAGTGTGTTGAAAGCCTTTATCTCCAGCACTTTTAAAAACAGAATCTTAAAGAGTGGAGGCGTTGATAAAAATAACTGTTTGGGCTGTCCCAAACCTCCCTCAGGAGGTCATGGTTATAGGAAAGGTCTAAGTCTATATTCAGATGGATCATAAATTATAGACTATATCTAATAGTTGGAGAGGGAGAAATGCAGAAAAATGTAGCCCTTGACCCTTCCTTCCCCAAACAGCTAAAGTTCTCAAGAAAACACAAACTCTTATAAATATTGGTAACTCCCCTTAAGCCCTAATTTGCTGCTGAAACTCCTGTTACAGAACTTGCTTTTCTTACAGGAAAGAGTATATGGCAACTTGAAATCAGTCCTTGAGGGAATGTATTCATTAGTGTGCAAGACAATTCTTGCCATATATGATCACATTCAAAGGTAGGAGAGATGGCTTAATTTTGAATCTGGATGCTGACCCAAGGAATGGACTAGCAAGTTATTCAAGTGCAAAGAAAGAATATACTCTTTTCCAGCCTCTGAATTTAATTCTAAATTCATAAAAGCAGTGTGATGGGAGAGGAAAGGAGGAGGATAATACCAGTGTTGACGTAAAACTGTTTTAAATAAAATAGAACCGTGCAGTACAGATTAGGTGTACAGCCAAGGTGAAGCCTCAAGTTAGAATTAATATTACTCTTAATGGCAGTTCTCATAAGTGCATAAAAATCAAAGAGAAAATTCATCACAGGCAGATGAGGATACAAGTTGTGGGATGACATCTCTGATAACTTGACCATGAGGCCACATGAGCATTGACCACAGTTGACAATGTGCCTCAGGCATGCCCAGACAAATGGAGAAAGATTTCCCCTGCATGGGTGGCACTAGTGCAAGAACAGCAATCTGCACTGTTGACATTTTGGAGGACATTTCTCAGAGCACTTGAACTAGCAGCATGTAGGCTGCCTTTTTATGAACTACAGACCTTTTTAAGAGGGAGGGACTTGGCTTGACACAGTACTGGTAGAGTTTCTTCAAACAAAGCTAGCCATGTAACACATGCCAGATGTCAGACTATAAACACGTACATATTTCATCCAGACCATTTTATAGCTTAAAAATATATGCTAACCCTTAACATTCTGCATTCTTTCATTCAGACACTGCATACACTTCCCCCCACTAGGTTTTCCATCTGTATATTTACCTTACTAGTGCTATATTATCTTGTATTCACTGTCAGCATTAGTGTTGTTCTTAGTTGGCTGTTCTTAGTATCATGTGAAAGTATTTCCTTTTAATGAATATAGAAATAAAATTAGCTACATTTCAGATAAGCTCTGTCGTGCTTCTGTCAGAAATTGCAGGTATAACACAGAGAGCTGTTACCTGATGCTTGCTTTGTGAATGAACTAATGAACTGACCCCTTCAAAATCTCAGTGAGTCACCCCACTAACTAAAGCATCATGTTCCTTGGAGGTAGCATAATCATATACCTCCGGAAGAAGTAGATTCTATTAGCCTGGTCTCAATTCACTATTTCCCATATAGTTAAAGATATTTTAAGCATTCTTGGAAAGAAACTGTTGGGAAAAAGTATTTAAAAAGTGTTCATTCAACACAAATAAAGTGGAAAGCTACCAGTATGCATTTATTATTGTTTGGAATAATTTAACTTGCCAAAGGAGTTGGCAAAGAACTTGAGCAATATTTATCTTTAGGGAGTAATGCATAATAAAGCTATTCCACATTTTTCATTGCTTGACTTTTTTTTTTTTTTAATTGGAAATGCTCATATATAAACTTCTTGCAATATTTAGTCCTAACTAAACTTAAAAAAAATATTTAGTCCTAACTAGCTAAAATTGCTGAGGCTGAGATGCAGGTTGGTACTCCAAAAGATGTAGCCAAGTACAAATTTGATAAATGTTCAAATAATTTGATTTGATCAAATCCTTTGATTTTAAATATTTTTGAAGCGAGAAATGATGATTTATATCTTTGTTTGTTATTGACGGTCTTTGGATTCAGTGGTGGGAATAAAGTATCCCATTACTTCATATAATCTTTTATGTTGATTTCAGTGGACAAACTTCACATTTCTTCTCTCATGATGGAAAACCATTGCTTTGAAGTATTAAAATACCGGGTGCATAGATACCATGAATTTCTGAATACAAGAAGTTTACCTTAATTCTAAGAATGATCCATAGACATGTGGAAACCAGTACCTAAAACTTTAAGAGAAAATATCCCGGAGCTATTTTCACCTGAATAACAGTGCAAGGATTAGAAATCTCCTAAGAAAGTAATCAAATCAAATACGTCTAAATTGCAGGAGTGGATATGGACACAAGCCACAGAGGGTAATGGAGTTAACTTCATGACTCATGACTTAAAATGAACCACTCAAATCTGAATCCAAACACAGGTTTTAAGTCCCAATTTCAGATGTTTAAAGTAGAAATTTTTGTTCCAGTATGCTGGTAATGTAAATAAAGTTCCTGAATTATGTTACTTGATAGGCTTTGACTGGTAGGTGATTTATATAGTTCAGCCTGTTCTTATCTGGTAAGTCTCTCCTTTCAGTTGGTCACAGCTGGGAACCTGTAGCTGGACAGCCAGTTTGAGGGCACCAGTGTGCTGGAGAGAATGAACAGGGTGAAGCCCCTGTAGGCCTTTGCAGTTTAATCCATTTAATATGTAGGCAACCTCAGAAAATTGCAATGATCTTACAAAATTAATTTTAAGAAATTTAATACATTTTAGCAGAGGTGAGATCCTTTCTTAATGTCAAAAGTATCTTAAACAAATGGGATGTTTTGGCTTGCAAAAGGAAGCTCAGCACAGGAAGTTGATAAGGAAAGATCATTACATTAGAAAGCACAGGACAGATTTATACTCAAAATTTGTTCAAAATTATCAATCAGGAGATAAACAATTAGTCATGAAGAGGTGTCACAACAGGTTAATAAACCTAATGAGGTAGTAACAGATTAATAACAGGTTTGCAGTGTTACCTGATCAAACCCCTGCAAGCAAGGTGATATACTAAATATACTAAATTAGTGCGTACACTCTGCTCCTCATTCTAGAAATAGCAGTAAAAGAGAAAACATATAATGCAGCAATAACATAGAGGTGCCATAGTCTAAAAATGCAGGGTGGAGCTATACCATGCCTGAGCAATCAGCTCACTGCGTTAGACTGGCTGCTTACCCTTGCACCTGCATATGGTGACCCAGGCAACCAGTGCTTGAGGTTGACTATATTGAATGTCAGTGGAGCAGGTCATTAAAGAAAATAAAAGCAACTCTAGTAAACAAGCAAAACCAGCCAAAATGTTTTAGTTCTTCCAGTGCTCAAAGGTTAGAATTATTAAAGCATAGAAAAATCTAGCAAGCTGCTGTTTTTCACAAATATCCATGGAAAAACAGTTTTCTCTGTCTGGTTTGAGGTACAAATTACAAATCATACTGGTAATATTTTTTTTTTCTCTGCAGGCTTGTCTGCAGCAATTTTCAGAGGCTATACAGACAAAATACCCTAACACACCCACCACCTTCCCTGATCAGGAGACAGAAGGTTGTCCACTCCCATTCCCCAGCCTGTCAAAGGAATGCTTTCACCCATCCCCAGTTCACTACAGAGCCAGATACCTGGCACAAGATAATTTATGGCAGCTTGAATTAATTCTCCTAATCCACATTTCTTCTTTCTTTAGGGCCCTCAATCTGTTTTGTAGAAGTAAAGAATGGAATAACATAGCCTGAAAAATCTATAATCTACTCCAGTCTGCTGGCAGGGGTAACATTTTTCCCGGCTGTTTCAAAAGGCAAGAAGTTCAAGTCCCAGAGACAGGATTATTTACTCCACTGCAGCGGCAATTTGATTTATCTAAGAATATGTTGGCCAGCTGGCCTGTCCATTGCCTTTCTCTCTGACTGCTACTCCCAACAGAAATGATATTTTTACTTTTTCCTCCCCAGTTCAGACCCTCTGAGATTGCAGGGCTGAAGACCATTGCCCTGAACACAGATGGAGGGACTTAGAGCCAGAACATACTGACTATACTGGGATTACAAATGTGCTGCAACACTGCATGTGCATCCACATGCATATCCTGTTTGAGCAGCACATATCTAAAGATGAGGTGGATATGAAGGGGAAAATGCACTGGAATTCAAGACATGTACATATTCTTCTGCATCCAAAAGTTTTGTGAGTTTATTAGCACAGGGCTGAAAAAAAGTTTTTCATTAAAATATTGCCTACAAAGAAATGTGACTTTTTTAATATGTCAAATTATTTCTCCTTAATTTGATTTTTTTGGGGGTTAAATTTAAGTCCTTTTTTACCTAGGGGAGGAGAAGAAGAAACAGAAGTTAGGGGATGCACCAGTTTGTCAATGGAAATGAGACCCTAGCAAGTTGCATACCAGGTTTCCTGGGCCCAGCCTATCCTCTTTCCAACAGGACATCCCTGTCCAACCTGCCAGGTGCAAAATACCTTATCTCAGTGGTGGGAGAGTGAAGGTCTGTGTTCCCAAAGCACTCCTCCATTTCAGACCATGCCTTTGTCCATGTGGTGGAAGCCCTATGATGGACAATTTTCATGCTTAGCCTGCTCTGGCACGTAGAATTGAAGGTGCCACCAAATATGGACATCGTAGTTGCAGATAACCACACTAAGTCAAGAAGGGTCAATTCATCTCACTCAACTTGCACTAAAAGTAAGACACAAAATACCCGATGCAATTTTCTACAGAATGTATGAAATATTTCAACCCCTCTCCCGAGCATCAAAATTTGTATCAGTTCACAAAAAGTTCCACAAAACCTTCTTGGACCTTCACAATAATAGGCAACAATGACCAGAGAGACATGCCCTGATAAACCTGTGGTACAGACCACATTCTATGTGACAGACAAAAGGGAAACAAGTGGGAACAAACCCAAGATTCAGTCATCCTTGTCTTTCGGATCTGGGGAAAACTTAGAAATTAAGAACAAATCTGACACCTGCTCTAAGCACGCTAAGCTAAGAAAATCAACCCATGTTGCAAGGTATCTCAACAGCACCATTACAGGAACAAAACTTATCACTCCCACTACCTCCAGGTAAAGCTCCAGTTTTCCTACTCCTCTGACTGGGGAAATCCCCCTTACTCCCCCTCTCTGGAGAAATACGTTAACAGAATTTCCTGTAAAACGCAGATAGAAAATCTCTGCTTATGTACGTGCTTGTAGTGCTGTCACACAAACCTGTGAACAAGAGATGAAAATTTGTCCCCCTACAAACTTTATGAGAAAGTTCGTTTTGGTACTACCACCTGGAAATAAACAAACAAAAAACCCAAACAACAAATCTCTGTGCCGAGTCATTGATTTGACAACTTCTACTTTCAGGTACTTCTGTATTTTGGCATAGTTTACAAGCATTGGCAGAGGTTTGCAAATAAACTCCACAGCCATACTGTCTGAAGTTAAAAAATAAATTTTAATACTTTTTCTTTGTTTTCTTTCATTCAACCCATATCTAACTAAATTGCAGATGCAAAAAGGAACTAAATTTAATTAGTTCCTTTTTCCTGTGCTACAAGTCATTATACTTAATTATTTATTGGTTACAAAGGACAATCTAAAAATGTTCCTGAACACTCGTATTTTACTTGTTGTGCTACCTACAGTACAGATGTGGTATTGAGATTTCTCTCCTTCTAATTGTGCATTGAAGTAGTTTTGGCTGTTATAATAGAAAAATGAGCAGCATCCAATTAGTCTATTAAAGTCAATGTTCCAGATTAAAGTAAACTTTTCATGCCTCAGGTATCATTTACAATTCTCACCAAGAATGTACTGAAACTTCTGTCTGTTTGGATGCTTTTTCAGTTCACTTTGAAAATAACAATAAACAAATGAAACTTCACGTGGGAAACAAATGAAGCTGCCAATGAGTTCACATGAACACATGGTTGATTCTGCACTAAAGCTGCCACTAACACAGATTTAGAGACACAATGAGTTTAATGTACAACTTGGAAATCTTACATGAAGTTCAGTCTGTCCCAGAGTAGAAGAGAGCTTCCTTAACATGAACTTTATATTCTTTTTTTGCCAAGTGAAGAATTTACACCCTCTCTGATGAAGAACCTGGTGAGAAGGCTAACCTAGAGTAAACCGAGCAGTGGAAGAAGCAAGGAAAAAAGAAAGAACGAACAATGGGAATTCGTACAGGTTCCTCTCCTTTTAGACAAGATAGTGGGAGGAAATTATTGCATCTGATGTGTAAAAGGTTCTGCTTATTGCTTTATTCTGGAGGACACAAAAAAAGCCTGGGCACAAGCAGGCCTCTGAAGAGTATCAGAACATGTTCCCATGGCAGTCAAGTCAACCTTTGTCACTGCTTTAATTTCAGTGAAGTCCAGTTTTTATTGGAATGAAGAAATAAGTGTTGAAAACCTGTATTATATTGTGTTAGTGTTACATTTCTTGATTTATATGTAGCCTCCTGGAGTAACTCTGCTTTGGGAGAATCAAAACTTTTCATTTTAAAATAGCTTCCAGACCAGGTTCTGCAAAGGTATTAATGTACGAGCAAAAGCATGGAAGAAATAAAAAGGGCCAACTATGAATTTTAATTTTTGGTTATTTCCATTAGAATCTGACTCATGTTTTTCAAGATGCAAGTCTAGTCCAGTATGTTCCTCTCTCTTGATTACTTTGCAGGTAAATAGCAGACCTGGTCAGCAAACATAGTTTTCTCTTGGGAAAAAAACAAAATACAGTTTGGAAATTGTCTCCAGATAGAAACAAACAAACAAACAAACAAAAAAACCCTACAACCAAAAATGGTGGAGGGAAGATTCTGAGAGGGTATATCACAAATTTAGTGGCCTGCTGATGTGGTTTTTTTTTCTACTCCCTAAACATCAAATAATTCACAGTGCTCACAGGGAACTGAGCAACAGAAGAATGGACTGGGAAACTGGCCTTTCCATTACTTGGCATTAATTGACTTGTAGACATTTATGTTCTCCAGAACTTTCAACAGAAACATTCACCCATTACAAAACTTGTGACCCATTTGCTCCATAGTGAACACCTTTCTTTATTAGACATGCAAACAGACTCAGATAAAAATCAGTTTATTAACTGGTAATACACAAAATTCATGGGTTTGCTCTAATGTTTAGATGGAAGGAATGTTCAATTCTTTACCCCAGTCAGGTTTTTTTTTGCTCCAATGTATATGAATGTATATGTTTGAGATGACTAACTACATTTCAATGATTGTTAAAGAACTCCTTGTACATCATACAGGTAACAACAGTTATCTCACAGTAACATCAAGTGAAACTGAAACAATCCATCAGCCAAGTAAACTAATAGGAAATGCTTGGAAGTGGATGATGTGACCACCTAGACCAGATCAGGCTCCAGAGTACACTAAACAAGCTCCAAGCAAGCTGCCAGGTCCTTGAAAAGCAAACAATGTGGAGCACAGTATGGACATCCTGTAAGGTTGTGTGTGCATTATACTCTTTTATTCTCTTTTCCCACTCTGTAAGCTTCAATTTTCTGGCCTCCAGCCTAGAATTAAGTAACCAAGTAAAATCGTTCTCATATAATGGAAAAGGAAGTGGGTGACAGTCCCATTCTGAGCAATAAGCAGTAGGTAGATATCTTAGAGAGGTTATCCCACTGCCTGTGTGGATCTGCACTGATGTCTCCATCAAGACTTTATTTCCACTTTGCTGTGGCAGAACTGTGGCAGAATTACCTTCCTTCCATCTGTCCTGTTGAACATGGTCCCTTTTCCATCTCAAAAATAAATTTCAATTCAGCCAAAATCAAAAAGAACGACTGTATCACAGTTGTAAAGAAAAAAAAAAGAACAGCTGGAGTTGAATCCATAGCAAGAAGAGAGATGAGCAGTAGCTAGCAGCTGGATATCCCATGCCCTGGAGGCCTGGCTAGCTTTCCTGCAGGTTAACAGCCCTTCAGCACCAGAGCTCTTCAGTGTCCAGGTCTCTGGAAAGAAATAGTGTTTGGAAGAAGAAAAAAAAATCATTTAAGCAGCAGTCACTGAACAGACCTTTTGTAAACAATGGAAGTGAGGAGTTCACAAATACCTGCCAACTACAATGTGTAGGAGAGGTGGACTTTGTCAGCGCTTCAAGTCCTGGAAAGCTTGTGAATAGTTTCGGCTGAGAGTGAGGGAGACTGTCCACTGTCACCTCTAAGCTTTTTTCAGAGGCAGAGCTCTCCAGGATCCTGTTCTCCATGAGATAAGCAAAACATCAATAACTGTGAAGCTCCATATTGACTCCCGGGTGTGTGATGGGTGACATGAGTTGCTGCCTAGCTGTGCACCACACTCAACCTAGTCAAATCATCTATAACATCCACTGTATTGCATGTTTGTGAAAGGTAAAGCTGAGGGAAATACTTGAAGCTTTCCTAGCCTGCAAATGGTTGTTGGTGCTTTCCAGAAGTTGTAATCTTTTTGCACTTTCAGGGTTTTATGGTTGCTGAATGGTATTTTCAGAATCTAGAGTCTGGCAGGTGCAGGTACCATTTGACTAAAAAAGGCTAAAGTATTTTGCATAGCCTACAAATATATATTTATTAAATGCTGCCTTGTTCAGTCCATAAGTACTTGCATAACCTGAAATGTTCCCAGATAGGCTCCAGCACAAGAACCTGGATAAACAGAGCAATCCTCTCTCTCTAACAAACCAACAAACGACAGCATTGTTGATTAGAGAACTGCCCTCTTGGTGGCAAACACAATGCTGGAGTTTCATGCCCAATCTTGTACTGCACTTAATGCATTGATGAATGATTGGTCATAAGGAAAAGAAAAAATATTATGCTGCCCTTCAGCTGACAAATGCTACTATAATCTTTCAGAAAGACATACACCTAATAGGAACAACATATCCAATACAACAAAGCATACACCATTCCTTCTCATTGGCCCTAGGAGTTCAGCTTTTTCTTGGTACGGACTCTTCT
>VXBJ01006063.1:11429-30401 GCA_013400055.1 Nycticryphes semicollaris
CCAGTACTGATCCCTGAGGGACTCCACTAGATACAGGCCTCCTACTAGACTCTGTCCCATTGACCACAACTCTCTGGCTTCTATCCTTCAGCCAGTTCACAATCCACCTTACTACCCTATCGTCCAGGCCATGCTTCCTCAGTTTGGCTGCAAGGATGCTGTGGGAGATGGTGTCGAATGCTTTACTGAAGTCAAGATAGACCACATCCACTGCTTTACCATCCTCTATCCACTTGGTTATGTCTTCATAAAAGGCTATCAGGTTGGTTAAGCATGACTTCCCCATGGTGAAGCCATTTTGGCTGCCTCTTATGACCCTCTTTTCCTTGATATACTCAGAGACAGCGCCAAGGATAAGTTGTTCCATCGTTTTTCCAGGGATGGAGGTGAGGCTGACTGGTCTATAGTTACCTGGGTCCTCCTTCTTGCCCTTTTTGAAGACTGAGGTGACATTTGCTTTCCTCCAGTCCTCAGGCACCTCTCCTGTTCCCCATAACTTGCCAAGATGATGGAGAGTGGACTAGTAATGACTTCCACCAGCTCCTTCAGCACCCGCGGGTGTATCCCATCAGGACCCATGGATTTATGGATGTCTAGCTTGCTTAACTGGTCATTAACCCAGTCCTCATCAACTGAGGCAAACTCCTCCTTTATCCTGACTTCCTCTGGGGCCTCAGGGGTATGGGGCTCCTCCTGGGATAGCCTTTGTCAGTATAGACAGAGACAAAGAAGGCATTCAGAGATTTTGTATCAACTAATTTTAAAAAAATCTCTATCAAGAAATGGTACAATAATGTTTCAAAAAAACCCAACGATGCGATCTGTCTTAATGTGTGAGCAAGCTGGAATTCAAATTATTCAGGCAATCTATCAGAGCCCCAGTCAATCCCTGGTCACACCCTGCATTGGGTGCCAATAAATCTGTTGTGGTTTGGGCTGAACTGACCACTAAATTGAGGGACAGATGCTCTCCCTGACCTCTCCCTCTAAAGAGAGGAGTGAGACAGATAAAGAGCTTTATGAATTCATAAAAAAAGTTAACTATTCCAGTGAAAATATTAACAAAATAACAAAATAATTAAAAAAGGAGAAAATATTGAAATATATACAAAACCCTATCAAGCTCCCAGGATGACAATCACATCACCAGCAGGCACCGGGAAAGTCCCAGACTGGATTTAGCAACAGACGGGAGCTGGATTCTAGCTCTGGATTCTGGAATGCTCAGATCGGGATCAAAAGCAGATGAACAGACTCCTCGGACGCCAGCAACTGAAAAAAGAGACTGACCCCTTTAATCCCTCAACTTTTATACTGAGCATGGGGCAGATGGGATAGAATACCCTGTTGGTCAGTTCTGTGTCACCTGTCTTGTCTGCCTCTACCTGCAGGTGCAATAACTTTACACTTTTCCACTTCCACTTCCTCCAATGGGGTAAAATAATGAAATGAGCTGACCTTCATTGTTCTAGTATAAGCAGTATAAGTGTTATAAGTATAAGCAGGAACCTCTCTACACATCATCCCTTGGCACGAACTATAAACACAGGTATTATCATTCTGAGAATGAACGGTTTTCTGCACAATATGCTGTTAATTTCAGAGAGGCAGAGCTAAGAAGTAAAATTCCTGAACAGAAAGTTGGTTGTTTTACCTCAAACCAGGACAGGCTTATTCAGCAGACTTGTACTTTAATCACTTCTTTTGCCTCCTTTTTCCTTTTTGCTCCTTTTTTGTTGTCTTTTGTAAACAGCACTATAACTTGAAAATGTTTCGACAGTCCTGTGACACTGTCACGTCCCACTCTCAGGAAAGAAGGGGAGTGCGGGGTGACGAGGGAAGATGCGAACAATCAATATGATTGATAATGCAGACTTCGTTTATTAGTCGTTAACAGGCTATATTTATACAAGCACTTCATTGCTTAAGCACACTTGTCCATTAATCATTGGCTCATTGCTAAAGGCTACATTTTACTAATCCAACCCCTTACGGTTACGGCTGCATGCTGCATCTCCTCCATGAGTACGTGGCCCTTATCCTTTAANTTAAAAAAATCTTCCCAGGCACAATCTTCCTTGTTCCCCAAAGGGGCACTTCTTTCCCCTTCTATGTTTGCTGAATTAGCACAGTCCACCGCCCTTGCTCACGCTTCTCCCTTCTCTCAGGTGATATGTTGCATGGTTTGGGTGGAGAGACGAGTGCCATAGTCATATATGTTTAGCATGATCTCTATAATCTTCATTAGCATATGCAGGGGTGTGCGTTTTTCACACATAATGAAGCAAAGGTTACGTATCAGACACAATGACCTCGAGAACAGAGGTCTTCACAAGGCAGTCCTCACACCACTTTTCAGGTGCCTGTGAACCTTACCAGTTCTTTGAACACTAGGCCTGCATTATTAATCCTTACTTGAGTGTTTGAGACATTTCATTCCTCAAGAAGGCTTTGCAGTGGGGGAGAGACCTCTCTCACTTCTTTGTTTCAGGGCTCTTACAGACATTCTGGTGCAAAATATGCTCTAAATTAGATGGGGTAAACTGTATGTTCTCAGAGGAATGTACAAACACATGGTAACTCCCATTATTGATGTGTTTCTCTCCTTCACTCTAGGTGCGCTTAATGATCACAGATGCTGCAAGACACAAGCTCCTTGTACTAACTGGACAGTGCTTTGAAAACACAGGAGAACTCATTCTTCAGTCTGGGTCCTTCTCCTTCCAGAACTTCATTGAGATCTTCACAGATCAAGAGGTGTGTTCAGAAAAGTGTCTTCCATACACTGACAGGTGATGGCATGGGTTTTTAGAAGACTAAAAAGGGCCCTCTGTGTTGTTAGAGTTAGCATTAGCTAACTAATGATGATGCTCTTTACTCTTCATTATGGGCTTTCTTTCAAGACATTTTATTTACTTTAGTTTTGATGGAAATTGCTTAATGAATTACATTTTAATTTGGGGAATTAAATTGTAACTTTGGGAAAGAAGAAACTAATGAGCATTTTGACAATGCAAGGAGATAGTGTGTTGAAAATATACAGCTTATTTATGTAAGGTGCACATACAAAACAGCCATTGAATTGTACACCAGGTTCTTGCCTGGTGGCAGCTAGTAATAGGTGGCATTAAATAAGACAGAGGCTATCTGTTGGAATGGCTATAATTTTTTGTACCACCTGCCTCCTTGGTTTCTTTACTGTAGGGTTTCCAAGTTTGCTAGTGAAATCTATAAATATTGTGATTTTTGCATACCAAAAATATAAGAATGAAGTATACCAATATTTAATGCTGTTTCTTTCATGACTTGTTATTTTGCTGTCTTGCTTAATGAAATCTGTCTGAAAGTTCCCATAGGGCAAAACCCCATAGTAAACAAGTTGTCACACTTAATTTGGATGCTGTGTAGAATATATATATTTAAATTAACTATATGGCTGCATCCCTAGGTATTTAGTTTCCAAAATTAAGTAGGAGCATTTCAGTGGAGTGAGATTTGAAAGTTCAGCACTTAAAAAGCAAAGTTTGCATGAGCTCCAATGTTGAACGCTTTGCATAAGTCCAGGTAGATGACATCTGTTGTTCTGCACTTGTCTACCAAGTCTGTGGCAGTATCGTAAAAGGCCACCAAATTTGTCAGGCATGATTTGCCCTTGGTGAATCCATGTTGGCTGTCACCAATCACTTCATTATTTTCCACCTGCCTTAGCTGTGGTTCCAGGAGGATCTGCTATGTGATCTTACCCAGCACAGAGGTGAGACTGACTGGCTTGAGTTGCCCTTCATTTTTTCCCTTTTTAAATATTGGGGTTATGTTTCCCCTTTTCCAGTCAGCGGGAACTTGACCAGATTGCCACGAATTTTTGAATATGATGGAAATCGGCTTAGCAACTTCATTCACCAGCTCCCTCAGGACCCATGGATGGATTTCATCAGGTCCCATGGACTTATGCACCTTCAGGCGCCTTAGGTGGTCTCGAACCTGATCTTCTCCTACTGTGGGCAGTTCTTCATTCCCATAGCCCGTTTTTGCCTTCTGTGACTTGTGCGGTGTGGTTACAGCCTTTGCCAGTGAAGACCAACGCAAAAAAGTCATTCAGTAACTCAACTTTTTCTATATCCTGGGTGACCAGGTCTTCTGGTTTGGTTTTTTTTTTCCGGAGAGGGCCCACATCTTCCCTAGTCTTCCCTTTTATCCCTGACATATATATAGAAGTTTTCCTTGTTGTCCTTGATCTCCCTGGACAGATTTGATTCTGTCTGGGCTTTAGGTTGACTAATCTGGATCTGGTTAATGGCCACTTGGAGAGTTTCACTATATTCCACCCAGTCTACCCATCCTTGCTTCCACCCTCTATAGGCCTCCTTTTTTGCTTTTGACCTTATCCAGGAGTTCCTTTTTCATCCATGCAGGCCTCCTGGCTTTTTTCCCTGTCTTCCGCTTTGTTGGGATGCACCTCACTTGAGCTTGGAGGAGGTGATCCCTGAATAATAACCAGCTTTCATGGGCCCCTTTCCTTTCCAGTCTTTTTCCCATGTTACCCTGCCAATCAAGTCCCTCAAGAGTCCAAAGTCTGCTCTCCTGAAGTCCAGGGTAGTGAGCTTGCTGCACACCCTCCTCGCTGCCCTAAGAATCTTGAATTCTACCATTTAATGATCAATGCAGCCTAGGCTACCATTGAGTTTGACATTCCCCACCATCCCTTTTTTATTGTGAAGGATGAGGTCCATCATTGCCCCTTTCCTTGTTGTCTCCTCTACCATTTGAAAAAGAAAGTTGTTCCTGACACATTCCAAGAACTTCCTCCTGGATTTCTTGTGCCCTGCTGTGTTGTCCTTCCAACAGATATCAGGGTGGTTGAAGTCCCCCATGAAGACCAGGGTCTGGGAATGCGATGCTGCTCCTATCTGTCTATAGAGGGACTCATCTAACCTGTCACCCTGGTCAGGTGGTCTGTAGCAGACCCCTACTGTAACATCACCTGGCCCCTGCTTCTCACAAGACCCATAAGCTCTCTGTTGGGTCTTCATCCATCCCCAGGTGGAGCTCCATGCACTCCAGCTGGTTGTTGACACAGAGGGCAACACCCCCTCCTCGTCACCCTAGCCTCTCCTTCCTGAAGAGTCTGTATCCCTCCATTCCAACACTCCAAGATTATATTTGCCATAATGCAGTCTGTGTATGTGACATGTTTTAAAGGGTCCAATTAATGGGAAATTTTTAGACCGTGTACAAATTGTGGAAAAGGCTAGAAAAACAAATCAACATTTAATAATACTAATAGACCTTGGGCTACCCAGTCTTCTGAGTGGGAGAACCATGAGTGTGGGAACAGTGATTTTCTGCTGTGGATCAACTATATCAGCTGAATGTTCATAAGTCCATGGGACCAGTTGGGATTCATCCAAGAGTACTCAAAGAGCCAGCAGATGTTACAGCAGGACCCCTCTAAAACTCTTGTGAGTCTAGGGAGGTCCTTGCTATCTGGAATCTAGTCAACATTTTCCAATTTACAAGAACGGCACGAGGGAAGACCCAGGAAACCTATTAGTCTAGCCTCCATACCTGAGAAAAATTATGGATAAAATCATTCTGGGTGCGACCGAAAACCATTTTAAAGAGCAATGCAATCATCAGGCACAGTCAACATGGGTTCACAAAGGGAAAGTCATGTGTAATTTGATTAGATCACCCACCCAGTAGATGAAGAGAAGGTGGCGGATGGAGCTTTTCTGGATTTTCTGCAAGGAAAATTTTCGGAGGAAGCATGGCCTGGACGATTGGGTAGGGAGGTGGATTGTGAACTGGATGAAGGATAGAAGTCAGAGAGTTGTGGTCAATGGGACGGAGTCTAGTTGGAGGCCTGTATCTAGTGGAGTCCCTCAAGGATTGGTACTGGGACCAGTACTATTCAATATATTCATCANTGCCCTGGTGAGACCCCATCTGGAATATTGAGTCCAGTTCTGGGCCCCTCAGTTCCAGAAGGACAGGGAACTGCTGGAGAGAGTCCAGCGTAGAGCCACAAAGATGATTAAGGGAGTGGAACATCTCCCATAGGAGGAAAGACTGAGGGAGCTGGGTCTCTTCAGCTTGGAGAAGAGGAGAATAAGGGGTGACCTCATGAATGTTTATAAATACGTAAAGGGTGAATGTCAGGAGGATGGATCCAGGCTCTTCTCAGCGACAGCCAGTGATAGGACAAGGAGCAATGGGTGCAAGCTCGAACATAGGAGGTTCCACTTAAATATGAGGAAAAGCTTCTTCACGGTGAGGGTGACGGAACACTGGAACGGGCTGCCCAGAGAGGTTGTGGAGTCTCCTTCTCTGGAGATATTCAAAACCCGCCTGGACGCGTTCCTGTGTGACCTGATCTAGGTGTTCCTGCTCCGGCAGGGGGATTGGACTAGATGATCTTTCAGGGTCCCTTCCAATCCCTGATAGTCTGTGATTCTGTGATTTGTTAGCTAGTGATTAGAAGAAAGAATTCTTGTGCTGTCCTGATCCATAAGCATGTACAGTTTGATGAGCAATATAGTAAAGTTGGTATTTATGGTCTCTGTCTATTTTTATTTCAGTGGACCTAACCTGAACTATGGTCATGGGATGTGCTTACAAATAAGTGAATACTCTTTGAGGGATAATCTTATGAAGTCCTGTTCAGAAATCGATCTCTCCCTTGCAGGCAATGCCTAAAAGTGTTCTTTTCAACTTCTCCCATGTCAGAACACTGAAGATGTCCTACCCCACTGCCTATACAAAAACAGCTAGCAGAAGAAAAACTTTCTTTTTTCACCTTACGTGGTCTAGGCTATGAAACAATCTTGTGTTTTCTCTGAGCATCCAACTTGTTGTTTGCCTTTACCAGCTGTAACACCTTTAAAAATTGAGGATTCTTCAACATGTGTATCTTAGTGCTTGAAAAGATGATCAGGTTCTGTCATGATTTAACCCCAGCCAGCAACTAAGTCCCACACAGCCCCTCACTCATTCCCCCACAGTGGGATGGGAGAGACAATTGGAAGAGTAAAAGTAAGAAAACTCATGGGTTGACATAAAGACAGTTTAACAGGGAAAGCAAAAGCCAGACACACAAGCAAAGCAAAACAAGGAATTCATTCCCTGCTTCCCATGGGCAGGCAGGTGTTCAGCCACCTCCAGGAAAGTAGGGCTTCATCACACATAACAGTGATTTGGGAAGATGAATGTCATCGCTCCAAAGGTCCCCCTTCTTCTTCCCCCAGCTTTATATGCTGAGCATGATGTCATATGGCATGGAATATCCCTTTGGTCATTTGGGGTCAGCTGCCCTAGCTGTGTCCCCTCCCAACAGTGGGGCAGTGTGAGGAGCAGAAAAGGTCTTCACTATGTGTAAGCACTGCTCAGCAGTAACTAAAACATCCCTGTATTATCAGCACTGTTTTCATCACAAATCCAAAGCATAACCCCATACTAGCTACTGTGAAGAAATTTAACTGCAGTCCAGCTGAAACCAGCACAATAGAGCAATAGATATATATACCTCACAATCTCACAAATACAAAACTTGCAACTGTTTAGATTTTTATGCGCTAAATTATTTCTTAGTATTCTGGAAAACTTTCTTGCAGTCTGGCTGTCAGGAGACAGCCTGTTGAAAGAACTGTAGTAATGATGGTGTCAGGGACTACATCCTGTGTGAGGAGGGGGTGTGGAAGGCAGCTGTCCCGTGAGGATGCTGGCCTCCTCTTGGATGCAGTTCTCTGCCTGTTAAAAGGATGTACTGTTTCCCTTAGATGTTTGGCTGGCTCTTCTGGGTGGGCAGGGGCAGCAGGGAGACTCATGAGCCAATGGCAGAGATACTGACAGCTCTGGTAGCGTTAACCTCATAGTCCTCATCCCAATTTAAAACTTGTATTGTCCTCCTATAAAGGGTGAAGGAGGAAAGGGGGAAACCTGGGGTACTTTCCCTCTTTGGGCAATGAGGAAGGGACCTTTCCTCATAAGACACTCTTTTGTATTTAAAAAAAATACAGTAGTAAACTAATTGTGCTAACGGGTTCCTTTAGCTTCTAGGATGGGTACTTAACAGTGCAGAAGCAAATGAAAAAGATTTTATCGATAGATCAGGAAATGTTATGTTCTGACATTACTTGTCATTAAAAAATGAATTTACATGCATCTTCTTTTGGTTCTGTTTTACAACCCTAGATTGGCGAATTATTGAGCACCACACACCCTGCCAACAAAGCCAGCTTAACTCTTTTCTGCCCTGAGGAAGGAGACTGGAAGAATTCCAACCTTGACAGGCACAACCTTCAAGACTTTATTAACATTAAATTCAACTCAGCTTCCATATTGCCCAAAATGGAAGGACTCTCTGAATTCACAGAGTATCTGTCAGAATCAGTGGAAGTGCCGTCACCCTTTGACATTTTGGAACCTCCAACTTCAGGAGGCTTCTTGAAACTCTTCAAACCCTGCTGTTATATTTTTCCGGGTGGAAGAGGGGACTCCGCCTTGTTTGCAGTGAATGGATTCAACATGCTTATCAATGGAGGTTCTGAAAGAAAATCTTGCTTTTGGAAACTTATCCGGCACTTGGACAGGGTAGATTCTATTCTACTCACTCATATCGGAGATGATAACCTGCCAGGAATCAATAGCATGCTTCAGCGAAAGATAGCTGAATTAGAAGAGGAACAGTCCCAAGGGTCTACTACCAACAGTGACTGTATGAAAAATCTGATCTCACCTGATTTAGGAGTTGTATTCCTTAATGTACCTGAGAATCTGAAAAACCTGGATCCTAACTTTACAGTAAAAAGTAGTGTAGAAGAAGCTTGTTTTACTCTCCAATATTTAAATAAATTGTCTATGAAACCAGAACCTCTTTTCAGAAATGTAGGAAATACCTCTGACCCCATCATTTTATTTCAGAAAATGGGAGTTGGCAAACTTGAGATGTATGTGCTTAATCCTGTCAAAAATAGCAAAGAGATGCAATATTTTATGCAACAGTGGAGTGGTACGAGCAAAGATAAAGCTGAATTCCTGCTACCAAATGGCCAGGAACTAGACATTCCATTATCCTATTTCACCTCTGTCTCATCCCTGATTGTGTGGCATCCAGCTAATCCTGCAGAAAAAATAATCCGAGCTCTGTTTCCTGGAAACAGCACTCAATATAATATTCTAGAAGGACTAGAAAAACTCAAGCACTTAGACTTCCTTAAACAACCAATGGTTACGCAAAAAGACCTAACTGGGAACATCGCTGGTCCAGCTGTGAAACAAGCAAAGTTGAAAAAACAAACAGACAGCAAGGAGAGCCTGAAGCCGGCTGCAAAGACACCAAGCAAGCCTGTCAGAAAGGAATCTAAAGAAGAAACACCAGAGCCTGCAAAGCCTAGTCCAGCACTGGGAAAGCTTCAGAAATTGGAAAGCANACCACAAAAGAAGGAGGAACCTGCTAAAAAAGAAGCAGCTGGAAAACCAAAGGAAAAAGGAAAAATGAGGACTGTAAAGAAGGAGATCAAAGTCAGTGGAGTGCAAGCTGCCCTTGCAGCAGTTGGAGACACTCCCATAATGGTAGCAGCTGCAGAAATCACAGCTAGTGGAAAAGAACTTGAAGTGGAGAGATCCCTTATGTCTTCACCAGAGGATTTAACAAAGGATTTTGAGGAATTAAAAGCTGAAGAAGTAGAAACAATAAAAGAAACACAACCTCAAGTTGCACTTATAGAGGATGAACTGAAACTCACTGGCATAGAACAAAAAGAGGCCTTTGAAGTCCAAAAAGAAAAATTAGATAATGAAGGACCTGCTGAGTCCTCTGATGAAGGCATAACTACCACAGAGGCTGAGGGCGAGTGTAAACAAACACCTGAAGAATTAGAGTCTGTGGAAAAACACAGGGTTGATGACAATGAAAAGTTTGAAGATGAAGGAACTGGCTTAGAAGAATCATATGAAACAGGAGATTATGAGGAAAAGGCAGAGATAGAAGAAGCTGAAGAACAAGCTGAAGATGAGGAAGTAAAGACACCACTGGATATGACACAACCATATATGGAGGAAGAAATAAAAATGGAAGAGAGTTCAGAAGAAATAATTGCTGATGTAGGTGCTAACATTAAAGTCGAAAAATATATTGACAAGGCAGATGATGAGGCATCATATGAACGGGCTGAGGAAGAGAACGAAGAAGCATTAGAAAAGGCAAAAACTGAAGAGACTGAAGAAGAAGAGGAAGACAAAGCAGAAGACATCAGAGATGAAGAGGAGACTGAAAAAATAGAAGCTGAAAAAGATTATGTGATGGTTGTGGTAGACAAAGCTACAGAAGTTGTTGAAGTTGAACATAAATATGGCCTACTCATAATTACACCACCAAAATGCTCAGAAACTCAGTCTCCAGCAGTTGAACCGGCCTCTTCTATCCAAGATGAAGCATTACCTGGTGGTTCAGAAAGTGAAGCCACTGTTTCTGATGAAGAAAATAGAGAAGATCAACCTGAGGAATTCACTGCTACTTCAGGTTATACACAGTCTACCATCAAAATATCCAGTGAACCAACTCCAATGGATGAAATGTCTACGCCCCAGGATGTCATGAGTGATAAAACTAACAGTGAGGAAAGCGAGTCACCTTCTCAAGAGTACATGAACCTTAACAAGTATGAGACATCACTATACTCTCAAGAATTTACTAGACCTAAACTTTCTTCACTTCCGGACGCTTTTAATGGATTACCAGAAGGATCCAAAACAGAGGCCACAGAAGGTAAAGACTATAATGCTTCAGCTTCCACCATCTCACCACCTTCTTCATTAGAGGAAGACAAATTCTACAAATGTGCATTCCAAGATGTATATACGCAAAAAGGAAATGAAATTCAAGGCACTGCCAAATTAGAAATCAAAGAACCCTATCCAGGAGACCATGGAAAATGTAGTCTAGCCAAGAGTCCAGCTGAGAGTTTGTCCCCTCCATCACCTGTTGCCAAAACACCACTGAGTGAACGTAGTGTGAATTTTTCACTCACTCCCAATGAGATCAAGGTCTCAGCTGAGCCTGTCTCCATTGCTACATTGCCTGATGTGCATCAAGAAGGTGCTGAAGAGCACTGTGCAAGCTCTGAAGATAAAACGTTAGAAGTAGCATCTCCCTCACAGTCTGCTGTTGGTAGTGCTGGTCACACACCTTATTATCAGTCTCCCACTGATGAAAAATCTAGTCAGCTTCCCTCTGAAACAACAGATACAGAAACTCCTGTTAGCTTCGAGCTCAGTGAAGTCAAAGATGAGTCTGCAAACCCCAGAATAAGCCCTATGGATGAGCCTGTGCCAGATTCAGAATCTCCCATTGAAAAGGTTCTCTCGCCTCTACGGAGTCCACCACTGATAGGTTCAGANCCATATAGAAGGAGTAGTGTCCGTCTCTACAGCATCTGTTGCTACTAGTTCATTTCCAGAACCAACTACTGATGATGTATCTCCTTCTTTGCATGCTGAGGTTGGATCCCCTCACTCTACTGAAGTTGATGATTCCCTTTCAGTATCAGTTGTACAAACACCAACAACATTTCAGGAAACAGACATATCTCCATCTAAGGAAGAGTGCCCAAGGCCCATGTCAATTTCTCCACCAGATTTCTCACCAAAAACCTCAAAATCAAGAACCCCAGTGCACGATCACAGATCTCATGAGCAGTCAACTACATCAGTAGAATTTAGTCAGGAGTCCTCTGAGAAGTCTTTAGCAATGAACTTTAGTAGACAATCTCCAGACTATCCTAATGTGGGCACTAGTATATACCATATATCTGAAAATGGACCAACAGAAGTAGATGATAGCCCTTCAGATATACAGGAGCCTATTTTTGCACAGAAGATTTCCCCTGTGGAGCACTCATCTTACTCTCAGGAGAAAGATATTTCAGAAATTATTTCAGTTTCTCAAATTGAAGCTTCATCCTCAACTTCATCAGCTCATACACCTTCTCAGTTAGCTTCACCACTGCCAGAAGAAACTTTTTCAGGTGCTATTCAACCCAGAGATATGTCACTACATTCTTCTTTTATCTCAGAAAAGGTGCAGAGCCTAGGAGAAAAGCTGTCACCAAAGTCTGACCTATCTCCATTAACTCCAAGGGAATCTTCTCCTCTGCACTCTGACACTAGTTTTCTAGATTCAGTCCCTGCAGTCACAGAAGCAGTGTCAGCTAATCACACATCTTTGTTGTTGCTGCAAGTGTCCTCTGTCAAAGCATTTGGTTACCAGGAACCCCTAACAAAGCACAGTCCAGAACCTTTAATCAGCCCAGAAAAAAAAGATTCAGAGCAAAGCAGCAGGTCACCAGAAGAACTTAGTTATTCTTTCAAGGCCACAGAGAAAACTATTAGGTCACCAGAGGATATTAGCTGCTCCCATGAGGCAGTTGCAAAATCTAGATCACCTCAGGCCACAGGTTATTCCTATGAGATAAAAGGGAAAACCACGAGGTCACCAGGAGTCAGAGATTATTTTTATGAGATAACTGGGAAAGCCACCAAATCACTTGAGGTCACAGATTATTCCTATGAGAGAATTGGGAAAGCTACCACATCACCTGATGCTATGGATTACTCCTGTGAGAGAACAGAGAAAGCCACCAGGTCATCTGAAGCTACTTGCTATTCCTATGAAGCAACTGCACATTTTACTCCAGGAAAATCATTAGCAGAATCCCGTCAAGATGTTGACTTGTGCCTTGTGTCCTGTGAATATAAACATCCTAAAACCGAACTTTCACCCTCATTTATCAACCCAAATCCCCTTGAGTGGTTTTCAAGTGAAGAACAGTTTCAAGATCAAGATACACCATTAACTCATTCTGGGGGAGCTCAGCCACTTTCTGGGGGAAAGCAGCAAGGGCGGCCGTGTGATGAAACCCCTCCCACATCCATGAGTGAGTCTGCCCCATCTCAGACTGATTCAGATGTTCCCCCTGAGACTGAGGAATGTCCTTCCATCACTGCAGATGCTAACATTGACTCAGAAGATGAGTCGGAAACCATTCCAACAGACAAGACAATTACATACAAGCAAATTGACCCACCACCTGTCCCGATGCAGGATCACAGCCCTTCCCCAAGGCACCCTGATGTCTCCATGGTTGATCCAGAGACTTTGACCACCAATCAGAATTTGGGTAAACCTTTGAAGAAGGACCTCAAAGAAAAGACAAAGACAAAAAAGCAGGGTACTAAGACCAAGTCATCTTCTCCTGTTAAGAAAAGTGATGGTAAATCAAAACAAATGGCTTCACCAAAACCAGCTGTAGAAGAATCTTTAGACAAAATTTCTAAAACAGCTTCTCCAAAAACTAAGCAGTCTGTGGAGAAAGCAACCAAAAATATCTCTAATCCAGAAGTAAAGTCTCAAGTGGAAGAAAAAGATAAGGACACCAAGAATGCAGCAAATACAACAACATCCAAGTCAGCAAAGACTGCAGCCATAGGTAAAGACAGATAAGAGTTCCCTAATGATAAGATATTCTTTGATGTTGCAGTAAAGTTAGGTTGCCTATCTCTATCAGCTGAGAATGTGGATTGTAGCAACCCCCCAAAGAAAGTCAATGTTTTAAATATAAATCTGATGTGTTAAGGCCACGTTTAAATGAATGAAATTCACTGAGTTAGCTTCTGCAACATGATAAACTTGATGTGTCAGTTTGCTCAGAGGTAAAAAATTGGGGAAAGTACATCAAATATAAAGAACTTAATACTAGCTGTTTGAATGGTTAACCAAGTAATACAATGAAAAGTACCACTTTTGTAGGTGAAGTGAAATCAGTTGTAGTGAACCACTTTATGCATTGTAAGAATCATGTAAGCACAATGCTCTTAACATGCTTATTGAGCATATTGCCCTATGATGAATGGCAGGTCACACTAGAGAATTGTATTGGACTTTTCTGGCTTTACAATATGTGTTCCTAAATAGAGTATATTGCTCAGTTAATTTAGTTTACCAAACTTCATCCTCTGTAACATCATGAGAAGACCAATAAAACATAAATGGTGATCATTTGGATACGATTGCTGGTTGAATCCTGATTGTCAGTTCACACCGTGATTCAGTGTGTAGCAAAAGCAGCCCTTTTTGTCAGTATTTTTAATGTGAGTGCTTAAACTTCAAACTTCTTTTTGACTGAAACTCTTCTTAGAACAGATTCTATACTATGTATAGCAGCAAAAACATGCTTCCCTTTATTTTGTGACAAGTGGCTAGTTTGTGCATGCAAATAAGGATCCAACAGGCAAACAAACATTTGTTCTCAGTTTCCTGAAGTAATTGCTTTGGGAAGTTTCTCTGTTCTCCCAAGTTCCTCTTTGCCCCTCTTTCTGCTCACATGTAGTAGCTTCCTGATGCACCTATAAGACAGTTTGGCCATATCAACAGCTACTATGTCTTGATATGTGCTGATACCATATCTTAGGACCACTTCTGCATGTCTCCCTGTGTGCCCTAGCTTTTATAATCATGCATACCTGAGACTTTCAAAAAGCTGTACTTAACTTGGAAAATAATACTGCTATTTATTGAATGGTAATTCAGTAATCACAGCCCTGCATAGTAATTGTTGGATGATAGTATTATATTATGGGGAAAGGTTCAGCCAAATGATAGTTATGTGGTAGTGAGTTTTTATTGTATTATATAGTCAGTTACTTGTATTTCTTTTTTTTTTTTTCCTCCCAGTNTGCAATCGTAATTGGCATACAACAAAGCTGGAATGTGTCATTGGATGTCGGAGGGTAGTTACATAATTGTTTCAGGGACACAGAAGTACAACTCTAGCTATGTAATGCTTAATCAACAGTAGCAATTTTAAGAATATAATCTCAGCAATTATAGTGGTAATTAATAAATGCATGTTTTTAGCCAGCCTGTGATATACTCTTTTGTTGTTCGATTTCCACAGGACCTAGGAATAGTAAGTCTGCAAAACCTACAGCGGTGCCTCCAGGACCTCCAGTGTATTTGGATTTGGTGTACATTCCCAACCACAGCAATAGCAAGAATGTCAATGTTGAGTTTTTCAAGAGGGTGCGGTCATCCTACTATGTGGTGAGCGGGAACAATTCTGCAGCCGAGGAGCCGAGCAGGGCTGTTCTGGACTCCCTGCTGGAGGGCAAGACCCAGTGGGAGAGCAACATGCAGGTAGGTCCTTCACTAGTATTTCTACCTGGAAATTTAATCTTCTCTGGGAAGCAACTACAAGAAGCCAGCGTGTCTCTGGAGTGTGCTGTGGCTGTTATGGACAGGAGTTCCCAGCCCAGACACCTTGTTTCACCAGTGATGTGAGAGGACACCCAAGTGAAGCACAGAGCTGTACCATACTCAACTGCTCCCCCATTTCTGGTCCTTCTAACCTGTCTCTGGAGAATAAAACAGTTGGGAGATGGGTTACAGGGTCATTTGACTATTTCATCTTGTTGCTATACCATATATGATCCAAGTTTGGAAACCGTGCAGTTTGTAAGTAGGAAAGAAAAGTGAATGTTTCATGGCTTATATGGTAAACGTATACTTGGAAACGTCAAGTGCCTTTCCAACATGATAAATAAGTAAACAAAGTATTTGGCCATAATCATAAGAGCTATCGGTGCAGACTTCAGACTGCTATTTCTCTGTNCATGGTTTTGGCAAGCAGCAACACTGTTGTTATGCAAGATGAATCTTTTCCTGCATGCAAGATTGAACTATAAGAACAAGACCATGCACCACAAGATTTAACTTTGTTTGAAAAAAGTTTTCAGTTTGAAAACACCTTTTCTGAAAACTCAACCCATCTATTTCAACTGCTGAACTGTATACCTGCAAAATGCTATACTGTATCATGGTGATGCAAGTTGTTAATATTTTTCAGTCTTTGCTGACTGCTAAGGGAAATAACAGCATTCCCATAGTAGGGTTCAAATTACTGTGAAAATACAGATCCAGTTTCATCTTTGTTTTATGTTTGGAAACCATGTACTAGCAACCCCAACTGACTTCTGCCAGGTAGAGGCATTTGCCCTCTAAAGAAACTCAGAGAGAGAAAAAGAGACAGAGGGACAGGAGGAGGAATTAATAAATAATTAGATCTCCCGTAGTCTCATGGCAATAGCTGTATCGCTTACTGCAGCTTGCTTATGCTCTCACATGAAAAGGTTTTTAATTTGTATCAANGCCTGTGATATACTCTTTTGTTGTTCGATTTCCACAGGACCTAGGAATAGTAAGTCTGCAAAACCTACAGCGGTGCCTCCAGGACCTCCAGTGTATTTGGATTTGGTGTACATTCCCAACCACAGCAATAGCAAGAATGTCAATGTTGAGTTTTTCAAGAGGGTGCGGTCATCCTACTATGTGGTGAGCGGGAACAATTCTGCAGCCGAGGAGCCGAGCAGGGCTGTTCTGGACTCCCTGCTGGAGGGCAAGACCCAGTGGGAGAGCAACATGCAGGTAGGTCCTTCACTAGTATTTCTACCTGGAAATTTAATCTTCTCTGGGAAGCAACTACAGGAAGCCAGCGTGTCTCTGGAGTGTGCTGTGGCTGTTATGGACAGGAGTTCCCAGCCCAGACACCTTGTTTCACCAGTGATGTGAGAGGACACCCAAGTGAAGCACAGAGCTGTACCATACTCAACTGCTCCCCCATTTCTGGTCCTTCTAACCTGTCTCTGGAGAATAAAACAGTTGGGAGATGGGTTACAGGGTCATTTGACTATTTCATCTTGTTGCTATACCATATATGATCCAAGTTTGGAAACCGTGCAGTTTGTAAGTAGGAAAGAAAAGTGAATGTTTCATGGCTTATATGGTAAACGTATACTTGGAAACGTCAAGTGCCTTTCCAACATGATAAATAAGTAAACAAAGTATTTGGCCATAATCATAAGAGCTATCGGTGCAGACTTCAGACTGCTATTTCTCTGTAAAGCATCATCTCAGCACCTTAGAGAACTAAGGTTTTATTTTTATAAACTACATCTTTACAGTCATTTTATCTTATCTACATTTATTTCCTTTTATCCCTCCATTATTTAAGTAATTATTGCATAAAGATCTACTGTTTCCAAAAAGGAATCATACTTATTGGCCGGGACTTCTTACAAAGACATTTTTCTTATCAGTTGTTTCTGTTGTCCATTCCTCAGGAGTTCTCCTGTTTTGTATTGCAGGTGACCTTAATCCCAACCCATGACTCAGAAGTGATGAGGGAATGGTACCAAGAGACCCATGAGAAACAGCAGGAACTCAACATCATGGTTTTGGCAAGCAGCAACACTGTTGTTATGCAAGATGAATCTTTTCCTGCATGCAAGATTGAACTATAAGAACAAGACCATGCACCACAAGATTTAACTTTGTTTGAAAAAAGTTTTCAGTTTGAAAACACCTTTTCTGAAAACTCAACCCATCTATTTCAACTGCTGAACTGTATACCTGCAAAATGCTATACTGTATCATGGTGATGCAAGTTGTTAATATTTTTCAGTCTTTGCTGACTGCTAAGGGAAATAACAGCATTCCCATAGTAGGGTTCAAATTACTGTGAAAATACAGATCCAGTTTCATCTTTGTTTTATGTTTGGAAACCATGTACTAGCAACCCCAACTGACTTCTGCCAGGTAGAGGCATTTGCCCTCTAAAGAAACTCAGAGAGAGAAAAAGAGACAGAGGGACAGGAGGAGGAATTAATAAATAATTAGATCTCCCGTAGTCTCATGGCAATAGCTGTATCGCTTACTGCAGCTTGCTTATGCTCTCACATGAAAAGGTTTTTAATTTGTATCAATCTCAGCTATTGCAAAAAAGGTCCTTACTTTACAGAATTAAGTTAGCTGGAAAATAAGAATCAGCAGAATGTGCCTAGGAAGGGACATGCAACCTAAATGCTCATTAGCAGTTTTCCACTTTATTTGAATTCTGCATACTGACATACCATAATAATTGTAGACTAAATATGCACATAGTCTGAACCCCATTCAGAATTCTAAAACCTTTCTTTCAACATGCAGAACTGTTGGTCTAAGACACGCTCCCAATAAAAATCCACTCACTCCAGTCAGAACTGACCAGTCCACAATTTGCCTTAGAAAGTGACTTGAATGTACAAAGAAACTTGGTGCACTTATTTTTTAATGTTAAGACAGCAAATTTACAAAGCATCTGTGTAGGCTCATAGTTACACCAGTAAAGAAGTGTGAGAGTGCATGTGTGGTACTAGAAACCTATCTGCCTGGTCAAACAGGTCGATGCTAAGAATTACATCTGTTAGTTCTGTGAACAATTCATTGATGCACCGGGGCAACTCAAAAAAGGCAAGATGAGAATTTTTTGGAAAGCCTCTTTTGTACTGTGGAAGCAAAACTGAAGTGGTGTCCAGTATAAGAGTTGCAAAGCTTAGTGAAACATTCAGAATGATGAAAAAGGTTATCTGTGAGTCTGTACAGCATTCAACCATCCTTTGTCTTATCTTATTTTGTTTAATTTAAGAGTAAATTTAGAAACAAATGTACAGAAACATTTTATTTTTTTTAGTGCTGTGTGAACATTTAATGGGTTTTTTAACAATAATTTTCAATTACAGGAAAATGCAAAAAACCTATTTTTCAGGTGAAGGCAATTTTGTAAGAAAAATTAATAATGATATTTAAGGTTCTAGTGAGAACAGATATTGAGGGAAGATTTATTGAAAATATTCAACTGCCAATACATTTTTGGAGGTGGGGGAGAGGGGGAGTGTGGCGGTAAAATGATGACAGAAATGATATTTAAAATGTTGATTGCCTAATATTTACAAAGGTATAAACGTACATTCTCAGTACTCACAAGATCTTGAAATGAGACAGAATAAGCAATAAACTAAAATGACACCCTTGCCTTGCCTTGCCTTGCCTTGCCTTTCCTTGCCTTGCCTTGCCTTGCCTTTCCTTTCCCTTCCCTTCCCTTT
>VXBJ01006064.1:0-152961 GCA_013400055.1 Nycticryphes semicollaris
AAAAAGGAAGAAAAAGGGAAAAGGAAGCTTTTCCATCAGCATTAGTGGGATCTTGCCTTTGGGGAGTACCAGGAATGCAGCCTGTAGAGAGAGGACCAAAAACCTGACGGATTTAACGGAAGGACACGAGTTTCTTCACAACGTCCCCGGCCGCAAACGGTATTTTATGCACTTTCCCTCTGGGCAGGAGCTGCAAAGCGAGTCTCACGGGGGGGTTAACCCCACCGCAGCTCCCCCCGGCCCGGTGCCGGTCCCGACAGCACCCGCCGCCGCCGCCTGGTGGCGCCCGTGAGCAGAGCACGGCGGGAGGCGGGGACGAAAAATCATCATTTTCCAGGGAGGTTCCCATATTTTATACACAAAAAGGCCAGTCCTTCTTCCCGGACACGAGGTTGTCACGTGCTGGCCACCGGCAGAGCATTTCGGGATGGCTCTGGGGTCCACAGCTCCGGCACCAGGGACCCTCGGTGCGGGTGCCAGGGGATGCTTTGCCACCTGAGCCAGACCTCAGGGAAGGTCTTTCTGCCTCCAAAAAGGGCTGGAGGCAGGAAATCCCCACTACACGGCAATATGCTTATGCCACACTGTGGTGGGTATTTCCACTGAGGGTACTGGAGTTTTGTTTTCGATCCCACTTGTAACGAGATACAGCCAAGACTGCTACCCAGTACAAAATCTCTTTAAAGTATATTCTAAGGCTTATCAGTGAATTTACATTATCTCAAGTTAACATCCCATTAAAAGCACATAATTAGTCTCAACCCTTACAGACTTGGGGAGGGACAGACTGAGGGAGGGGAGCCATAGGACAAGGGGGAAGGGTTTGACACTGAAAGAGGGGAGATGGAGCTGAGATGTGGGAAAAAACTTCTTTGGTGTGAGGGAGGTGAGAGCCTGGCCCAGGTTGCCCAGAGAAGCTGTGGCTGCCCCATCCCTGGAGGGGTTCAAGGCCAGGTTGGAGGGGGCTTGGAGCAACTGGGGGGGTGGGAGCTGTCTCTGCCCAGAGCAGGGCATGGCACTGGATGGGCTTTAAGGTCCTTTCCAACCCAAATAATTCTATGAAATGCTATAGGAAAGCCACAGTCTATTTTGTGCTATTTGAGAATAAATTCAGGCCCTAGAACTCACTATGCAACCTATTTTTCAATAAATAGGGTTTTCATGCTACACTAACACACAGCAGGGTCAGAAAAAATAACCTTCATTTATTTTACCGGGGGGAAAAAGCCACAGACTGAAACTCACCCTAGCTCTGTCATCATTATATGCATTTTAGCAAATGTATTTGAAATGCCATGTAAGTTCTTTACTTGGGGAACAGTGTGTCTCTCTTACCGATGGTGATGCAGCATCTCACCACAGGCGCTGAGCTCCCAATGCAAGTTCTTTGACTCCATGAGACCATCTCCTTAATTACTTCACTAATATCTCAATTCAGATTGAAACTCTTGTTTTCTCTCTATTGCTCTCAAAGGAAAACAGTTATAGACTTCATTTCATATCTTAGACATACAGTGTAGGTGCACACACTCAAGGAAAAGTGAGACCAACATCAACATCAGCTCATAGATCATCTAAACTAACTTAGATTCTCTGATGCTCTTAATCTTATGGAGTTAATGAGTATAATCACCACAAATGGCCAAAGAAGCATTTTAATTATGGATGCTTCAATTTCCTGGCGGGATGTGTAAATGCTGCTGTTGTTTGTCCTTTTAGTGAAATGTGTGACAAGTTTTAGTGAAACGTGTCTCTCAAGAGAGACAGGGAACTACTGGAGAGATTCCAGAGCAGGGCACCAAGGATGACAGAGGGGTTGGAGCATCTCCCTGATGAGGAAAGGCTGAGAGAGCTGGGACTCTTTAGCCTGGAGAAGAGAAGGCTGAGGGGAGACCTTCTTCATGCTCACAAGTGTCTGAAGGGTGGGTTGAAAGGGTATGGAGCCAGACTCTTCCCAGTGGTTCCCAGTGACAGGACAAGGGGCAACAGGCACAAGCTGGAACACAGGAAGTTCCATTCAAAGATGAGGAGAAACCTCTTTTGGGTGAGGGTGTCAGAGCCCTGGCAGAGGCTGCCCAGGGAGGGTGGGGAGTCCCCTTCTCTGGAGACCTTCAAGCCCTGCCTGGATGCAGCCCTGAGTGATGTGCTCTGGGCAACCCTGCTTTAGCAGGGGAGTGGGACTGGGTGAGCTCCAGAGGTCCCTTCCAACCCTGACAATTCCCTGATTCCATGTGAAATTCCTCAAATGCAGAACAACAATCCCATGTTGACTTGCTCAACCAGCTGTGATGTTTGAGAGGGAATGGGTTTGTGCACCAACGGAATTCAGCTGCAAGAGGAGGATGAGTATCATCGGGAGAGACCCCAGCCAGGCCTGAGCAGGGTAACCAACAGCTTCACACTCTCCTGACCAGAGGAACAGAAACATTCCAATTCCTTATTAACAACAACGAACAAAACCTGACTCCCCATATTCCACAAAACACCTCCCTGCAGTTTTGTGAACTCTTTTCCTGGATTTTTTTCCTCTCATATCCAGAGTATTAAAAAAGTATTAATTGACCCAAAATCTGCAATTAAGGTCAAAATGACTAGGAAAGTATTTACTATTCATCAGAAATAATGCACTCGGTTGGAGCTATTACAGGGGTCCCTCAGTTATTTGCCTCACCTGCAGCCAAGGCCATCACAAGCAAAGCCTGATCATGGGGACAAGAAGCACATAATTTTCCTCAGATCTGTAATTTTCTCTTTTATAACATTTTATGAAGAGGAAGGAAGATGATAAGTAGGGGAAAGAAGAACAGGTCACAGAAAAGAAAATAGGAGAAAGAGTCAGAAAAGGAGTGATGTATAATTTACTAGAAACAGCAGCAGCACAAGGACTTGAGGTGTTATATAGACAAAGCATGAACAAAATCTACGTTCTCAAGGTAGACCTTTTTTTTTTTACATAGTTTGTCCTTTCTTTTAACTTATTTCAAAATATATTTTTTAAAGATTCATTTCAGCAATAGAAAAATATCTTCCTTTATATAAGTGCAGCCTGTTCCTCTGGGGAAAGTGATATTCTCTGGCCATTTAATGCAACAGTTCAACAGTTTTGGGCAATGCAGAAAGGCACAAGATTGTAGAGAAAAAAGCCAGACAGAAATCAGAAACTCTTACCAGAAGTTAGCTTGCCTTAATTAACAGTTCCGTACTCTGTGCTACTCCTCGACATGTATATGAAGTCACAGCAACAAAAGACTAAATATTGTTGGTTCCTCTGGCATCACCTACAAAGTCTGATGTAAAATTATGTGAATTTACTTGGAATTGATACAGCATTATTTCGTAGCTGTAGTGTATCAGGAATAAGACCGTTAGCTGCAGTGTGGAAATTTTTGCTTAGTGCTGCATTTTCCAGCAGCTTCAGCCAGTTCTGACCCTCCACACGTCTTGGGATGAGCCACAGATTTATCCACAGACTCATTCCATCACCAGGTTATTCACAGACATGTGCAAATTTGAGAAAAGTTTGTATATTTTTTGGTAAAATAATAAAAATATTATTCTGTCAGAAAAATAAATGCAGCGTGGAACCTGCATTTACAACAAAATAAATATAAACTTTGTCTTAATCCCCAAAACTTCTTTCTTTACTTTTATTATGAGAAACTAATTTCACTTACCTAATATAACTGTTTACTGCTGGTGTTGTGCAGATGAGGACTGCCTCGAAGCAGGATCCCACCCCCTCTTTAGAGGCCTCAGTCAACTGCATCAACTTCTTACCTCCCTTCTTCTTGTGGCTGCTGCAAACAAGAGGATGCGTTATTTCCAACACTGAAAAGGATATCCCTTTGAAATAATTTCACCACATAATTGCCACGTGAAAATCCCATCCAAAGAGCTTGTGTGGCACCACCACAAACCCTTCAGCGGGCAGGGGCAAAGCCCTTCTCCTCACCCCTGCCCTTCCTCCAACACTTGGGTGGGTTCCTCTCAGCAAGAGAAGACACATCTCCCCTCTCCAGCTGACTCCAGACAACCATCCTGCAGTGCCTTCAGGCAACAGCCAGGACTAGGAGGGTAGAAGGCTCCGTTGTAAAAGGATTTGACGTGAAATGATGAATGACAGTGCGTGATGGGATGCTGGTAAGATCTCATTACCTGCGAGACCTCAGACAAATCTCCTTCAACTCAACAAGCTCTAATCAAATGCTTATTTGTTGACAGTCTTCTGCTGTCACTCCCGTGGCACCAAGATGTTGTTATCTGATCACAATATTCACGGCATGAAAGAGGAGGAGAGGGCTCCCCATCAACTTCAAGGCTCCTAAAGGAGGTTTCGTCCTCATTGATGTCTGCCCTGACAGAAAACCACTTGGGGTTGTGCAGCTGGGCATCTGACCAAAAAAACATCCCCCACAGTCTGAAGGCTGTAAGATTCCCATCAGAAACCCCTTTCTTTGAATCACATAAAATGAAAGGCTATCAGAGAGGTTTTTCAGAAGAGCAGCAATTGGCTTCTTTGAACGACTTTCCAGTAGATCTTTCCACTCTGAATTCCACAGGGAACTGACAGAGCTGAGATTCCTGGTTCCCATGCAGTAGCGTAACTAGACCTGGAGCTCTTTAATCAGCCCAAGGTGCAGGGAAATGAGATCTGAAGCGAAAGCAGCCCCCAACACTAATGCTCACAATAGCTTGCTAAGAAGTGTAAATAAATACGAATATTGTGATTAGCATTGCTGCACTCGTTTCCAGTCTCTGAGGACACCTAGCATGGCCATCCCTTTCTCTCTGAATAGCTGATCAGCAGATTAAAATAGTTTCATTAGACTCCCTTTGTTTGAACGGGAACAATCGCAGCGATCTCCCAAGGACTGCAGCTGAGGAACAAAACCACAGAACCACCACACAGCTAATTCCTTGTTCTTGTGCAATAGGAACCATTTCCAACCTATCCGGATATTCCTTCCATTTCCATGTAAATAATACAAAATAAATAAAATTCAGAACATTTTGTTGGTAAATTCATGTATACTGACTAGGAAAGAGAGGTGGGGAGAGGGGAGAATCTTTGTTGTCTGGAGCAACAGGATATTCTGTGATTCTGTGATTTCTGAGAGGACCATTTTGCTCAACTTCCCAAAGGGAGAAGGAAATTTCCGCAGTGTAACAGCCAGTGAGAGCCCGGGTATCTAGAGTTTTTGCAATTGAAACAACACAGCAAAATATGTCATTTCACTGGGCAGAGGAGAGCGAGTCTTACTTTGAGAAGTAGGAGAGGCAGAGCCCATCCAGGACACGCTTTGGCCATCCATGAGAACAAACCTTAATGAACTGCTGAAGAAACCTCACACAGGGCCTGGAGAGAGCATTTATGCAGCTCAGATTTCCCCTGCAAGGCCATGGAGTTGGGCCTGAGACCATGCTGGGCTTGCTTTGAAAGCCTGAAAAGTCCCTCTTTTCTCTGCAGGAATGCTGTGCTGTTCCAAGACCCCGACAGCCTCAGGGCAGCCGTGTCCCCCCAAAAGCAAACCTGCTGGCTGGCTTTCGGACCCCAAAGGCCAACTTTTGCTGCACAAAACCACACGAACAAGCTGCCAACGTGGCAGGAACAGCCCTCACAGCCAGAAAGAGATGCCATCTGTGGTGGCCAGACCCTTGTCTTCTGGATGCAAAAGTCTATTTCCCCCCACTCCAGCCCCTAGGTATTCACACCGGACTTGCAGGGAGGTGTACTTTCAAAATTCACAGTCACACTGCTTAAAGGTTTTGTTTCAAGTGCTACCTGTACAACTTCTAGCTGCCTCATTAAATTATAATATATAGATTTGTAGTGGTCTCAGCTGGTAAGTGCTGGGCTGTTCCTGCATTCCCATGAAGGAAAAGAGATCTTCCACATGACTACAAGTTGTGGATGTAAAAAAATCCCAACAAACATGAACCCAGACATTTCCCAGAGAAAGGCAGCATGCTCTTTTTTTAACACATGAAAAATTATCATGATCAAATTCCATTGTAAAATGCACTTCAGAATTTGTTTCACCATCTTTATTACCTAGACATCTGGGATATTTTTATTTTTCCCAAAGTAGAAGCAAGTATCTAAATGAGAGGAAAATTGATGATATACAGCCAGCAAGTGGTTATGAAAAATAAGGGGCCAAAATTTATCTCTATCGTTACTATACAATGAAGCTCATGTGCTATAAACAGATACTATAATGGAATAAATCAGAATGGCACCAATGATCATAATCCTTATTCTTTATGGCACAGCCTAGAAATCAGGATTCAGGATCCCATTTTTCTTGGCGTTGCAGGAGGAGACAGCTGGCGAGCTAATAACCTGTGTGACAGGCAGGTTGCTATGGGAGGGGGGGTGGAAATATAAAAAAAAAAGCCAGAGTGGCAAAGGTTGGGAGACAGGGAGAGGGAAATAATGGGGAGCAGAAGTTACAGCTTGTCATTTACCCAAGCAGTGCCAGGGGGACCAGCGGCAGCCGCCAGAGCACAGCGAGATTTCAAGAGAGGTTTAAAGGTTAACATAACAGCTTACAGAAATGACTGGGGCTTTTTTCCTGCCCCCTCCCCTCCTTCCCCCTACTCACAGGGGTGGTGTAGTGGATAAAGGCAGGTGGAGAGGGGATGGGGAGCACCGGGGTATGGAGAGAGCATCTCTCCAGCGCTGCTGGGGAGGAAGGGGCAAGGATGCAGATCGACAACGGGGAGGTTTCGCTTCCAGCAGCACTTGAAAGGGAAGGAAATACATATGGGCTGGACGAGGATCAAAACAGCCAGGGAAAAATTCCTCTCGGGTAGAGCTGAGGGAGAGCTAAAAGCACTCAGGGGAGGCGAGGAGCAAGGTGAAACGCCAGGAAGAGCATCTGGTGCATCGTTGTAGGGCGTTACCTGGGGCAGTGCAGCTGGAGGAGAGTCAAAGAGCAGATTAGAGCTCCTGAGGAAGGAACAGGCTGGAGAGAGGCAGACCCTGGACTGATGTGCAAAGGAGCAAGATTTATATTGGCATTTCTAGGAAGAAAAAGGCTACAATATAAATCCAGACCTCGTTATGTGCTAGAGTATCCACACAGGAAAAAAAACACTTCTCTTTGCTCTATCAATGGAACTACTTAAATCAAGAATCATTAAAAGGTGAAGAACCCATTCTTTCAAATGTTTTTCATACATCATTCCTCAATTCATGTACCCAAATTGAGATAGAAAATAACAATTTCAGGCTAAGCATTCTCACTTAAAGGCAATACACAATCATTCTTAAACACCTCTGGTTTTTGTTAATTTAGATGTTCCTCTTGGAAGGGACATAGTCAGTAAGGAGGAATAAGTGAATAAGGAAGGACAGTGGTGAATAAGTAGTATAGACTGTATTATCTGGGGCCAGCTCTCAGCTCTTGCAGCACTACCCACCAGCTTCACATCTTCCTCACACCCTTGGTGGTCCTCACCTCTTGTGCCTCATGAAAACACTTGCTGGAGATCCACCTTACAACCAGAGAATGTGGAGGTGTGTCACTCACCGAAACGCCTGCGCTTACGTTATGTTTGACTTCAAAGAACAAGAGACAGTGGAAAACAGGCCTAGTAAGAGAAAGCATTTCATTAATTGCATAAATGAAATAACAGTAATACAGTAAATGGTGGCCTGTGAGCCAAGGTCTGGGCTTCAGGGAGCATCCCGGGCTGCCAGTGCCAGGTCAGTGGGACCACCAGCCCTCAGTGACACAGCAAGGACACAGGCTGGCAGCCCCCCACCCCTGACCAAGGGAACCGAGCTGTGTGTCCAGCCAAGGTCAAGGCCCCGTTTGCATCAAGAGGATTATTTTCAGTGGGGACCCTGCCAGCAACTCCAGTCCAGGCTGTGCTGGAAACCACAGCCTTCAACCCCAGTTATAATTTAGCCTGGCTCAGTCTCAGCTAAAGAACTATTTAATTTTTAACGATTTCACATTATGTATTTTATATATTTAAATTCATGGAAATGTTTACTTATATACTTATATTTCATGGACTATAAAACAATAATAACAAACTCCAAATTAGTCATTTCCTTTCAGATAATAAAGTCACAATGAGAAGAATTTGTAGCTTCCAATTGTTCCAACCAGTGTTTGAAACAACATGAAAATCTCTTCAGCAAGTCATTATCGCCTAATTGTTTTGGAAAGCTGCAAGAGAATTACCACAGTTTTTTTGTGGTTTTTTTTTCTGTTGTTTGCTTTGCTAAAGAAAAGTTCATCCCATTCAAAATATTAACTCTTTCAGTCTCTTTACTCTTAAAAACAAAACAGATAAGTGAATTGGGAAATTCTGTTGAATACTCAATTAAAATGTTTTTCTACAAACTAAATCATACAGTTCATTTCCCTTGAACCTGACAGAGAGCAACTCAGAATTGCCAAAATATGCAGTCTTAAATTCCTTGCCAATGTGTATTCTGTGGTTACTGGATATCCATATGCAGTTTTGTAATCCCAGTTTAGTGCTGGTAGCTGTCAAGCTCGTGAATTATGCATTTCGGTCTGTAAACACAAAAGAAAAAGCGTTTACAATATAATTAGCTTATCTGGTATACTTAAAGATCATTATGATTTATCTAATAATTAGTAAAGAGAACGTATCTTATGTGTATTATTTGGGAGATACTCCTATGTTCCTGTCTGGGCGATGCCAGGGGAAGGTGCAGGATTTCTCTGGCAGCTTTAAGAAGCCCAGGTACAACAGAAAACCAAATGGGAAGTACTCGAGATAGAAGGCTGAGAAACCTGATGTTCAAGTACTAGTCTGAGACTCAGAACATCTTGTTCCAAACTCCTGTTACAAATTCCCTGTAGCAACTTGAAATATGAGCGAGGCAGGTAGCATCTGTGCGGTTCCTGCTTCCTCTGGGCTTCGGGAGGTGGTTGTTCCTCTCCTACTNCCCTGCTTCCTCTGGGCTTCGGGCTCTTCCCAGCAGGAGGTGGTTGTTCCTCTCCTACTGCAGGCACTGAAGCAATGAAAATAAAAATAATACTTTGCTCTACAGATACGATCCTTCCAGCCTTCTCTCTACACTCTGTTTATTTAATAGAGTCAATATTCAGACCTGCCCCTGGACAAACTCCTACCCATCGAGTCCTGCATTGTTTTTCCCTAAATACACCTGGATCCAGCCTGAGTGCACCAGAGCTGAGTTTTCCAGGATTAAACTATTCAGTCTTATGTCTCACCTGAGGCTGAGGAGGTGCTTGGGAACCTTCAACATCTCAGCTTTAATTAGTTTATCATTATTGTCTTGTCCAGTCTCTTACAAAAGCTGATCAAAGTTTATGAACAGCTCTGTAATTAGGGTACGTATATTGGGAACAGGGTAACTTTTCACACCTCACTTGTTGATTTCATGAGTGATTTTGCAGCATCTCTTCTAAAAGACCATGAAGATGCTCAGAGGGCTGGAGCACCTCTCCTATGAAGACAAGCTGAGGGAGCTGGGGTTGTTCAGCCTGGAGAAGAGAAGGCTCCAGGGAGACCTTAGAGCAGCCTCCCAGTGTCTGAAGGGGCTACAGGAGAGCTGGGGAGGGACTCTTTGTCAGGGAGTGGAGTGATAGGATGAGGGGTAATGGCTTTAAATTAAAAGAGGAGAGACTGAGATGAGATCTGGGAAAGAACCTCTTTGGTGTGAGGGTGGTGAGAGCCTGGCCCAGGTTGCCCAGAGAAGCTGTGGCTGCCCCATCCCTGGAGGGGTTCAAGGCCAGGTTGGAGGGGGCTTGGAGCAACCTGATCTGGTGGGAGGTGTCCCTGCCCAGGGCAGGGGGTGGCACTGGATGATCTTTGGGGTCCCTTCCAACTCTAACCATTCTGTGATTCTATGATTTCAGTTTTTTATGGCCACGTTCAGTAACTACCGACACAGTCTGAGACAGTATCGCATCTGGCTGCATGTTTATTCTAGAATTCAAATTCTACTAATCATTTGTGTGGTGGATACGCTCTAGGCCCATTCTTTAAGTACCATAATCCTGATTACAAGACAAAAATCCCAAACTCATAAAGCAATGTACACATGTGCCCTCTCTCAGATAAGGCAGGACTTCTCTGTAAAACCAGTTGTTCACAAAAATTACTTTGTCTTCTGGCGTTCCTGAAACAGAAGAAAAAAAAGAAAGGGAGGGGGATGACCAACCCCTGTGTGTGTCTATCACACCTGTGGTAACACAGCAGATACTACAGACGTATAATCAGCAGTCACTGTGGTGGTGAAAATGGGTGGTTCTTATATATTCTGGTTTTGCTGGAGGTTGCCACCCCACGAGGTTGGTCAAACCTGTTCATACTCCTCCCATTGCCTGCCAAATGAACCCAGTTAGTAAGTGAAACATCCAAACAATACCACTGGCTTCAAATATTGAGTAAAGAATGCCTCTATGGTATAGACATCTCATTATTTTCAGCAATGAAAAAGAAAATACATGTTTAGCTTTAGCATTTGTACATCACTGCTGTTCAATGCCTTAAACATCAGGCAGTGCCACAGAAACTGCAAAGAGGTGATGCCCCTGTGCTGCTGCTCCTTCCATGTGGAAAAATACTCCCTCACAGGAAGAATATTCAGAAAAAAATCAGAAGAAAAAAAAAAAAAAAAGCATGATATTTAGCCAACTTCCTGGTTTCTACAGAAGTGTTTCAGCAGCAGCCAGCACCTAAGTCAGTATGATTCATTGGATCAATAATTCCAAGTTCTGTACCTAAAAGGTTGAAAAATGTGATATAACCTGGCAGAAGAGTAATGATTTTAATGTTCAGCAAAATGGTTAATGAGGCTTGAAAAAAAGCAGACTTGGGGGGGAGAGAAATATGTACAGGTTTAACCTTGCACACCAACTTCAGCAGAACATTCTGTCTCTTAGGTTAGTTCCGAAGTCCCCATACTTTAAAAGGCATCTTTATTTTCTTGACATTTTCACTCTTTTACTGACTGGGCCTTTTCCTTTCCCCATCTTCATGCACAGGTTATGGGAGGAGACCGTGGCCTCTCTTCCAGCTCACAATATCCCTAATTATTACTTGCAGAATGCTTGATTTTGCTAGCACAGTTACATAAAGCAGCAGAAAATAAGTTTGCTTACTTTCTCCCCTAACTGAATGCTTTGTTTTCAATTCTTTCTATTTTCTCTCCATCAGTTACCACCATACTCTCAATAATAAAATCTCTTCCCAGATCCCTGGCTTCTTTTCCCTCAGATGGTGTAATATACACAAGTATTTGGCCTCAAAGTAAGTCAAATAATAGCAATACTGAGGCAGCTGAGGCTGTTGTTATCATTTTAGTATTTCATCATTTTAAGAAAGAGCCACTGGTAACTACAATTTCCTATTATTCTCTCCCAGTCTATGGGAAGAACCACCTGGTCCATAAAAGCATTTTACCACCAGCTGGCCCTATTTTGCAGTGTGTGCAATGGCATCTGCCTCTGCTTTACCTGGGATAGGAACAAGATGCTCCTCTTTAGACCAACAGTATCAGGAGACCAGCCTGAAGAAAATAAATATTACATAAATGATCTAAAACTGTTTATCTAGATAGTAAAAAACAGAGCCTGCACTATCAATATGTATTTTTCTTAAAAAATAAGATTTACCATTAATTTGTTCATCTTCCAGAAGCTGAAAAAAGGAACTGGGCTTGGTAAGAGCAGTGAAATATTCCACAATTTGTCCTATATTTGTCAGTCTGCATTAGCAAGAGATCTATTAGCAATCCCAGTGCCCCCAGTGGTACTGCAAGCTCCATGCTCCCTCCCCATCCGTACAGCATCATGTCCATGGTGAAGACAATTAGATGTTTCTGATCTCTTTTCTATAATTCACTTTCCCATCCAATCAACAATTATCCATAATGAACTTTCCATTACTAGTTCGAACTCAGCAGTTTCTTTTGCCTAGTGTGAGACATAAAGGAAAAACTGGTGGTAAATGGCATATAATGTTTTATGAAGTGATTTCTGAATAATCACACTATAATTTTAGAGCTGTTTAACAGCCATAGCAAATGGCAGACAAAAGAACTGAAGTGAGAAGTGTGACCTATGAAACTGATGCAAATTCATTTGGAAAAACCCTTCATTAAAGAAGGGTCTCCTTGTCACAGGTCTATAAATTGTGCAGTAAAAACACAGCTTAATTGTGAAAGCACGTAGTTTAAATTCTGTATCTTAGTAGCCATTTGGGTGGTAATCATGATGTAATTAAAAAGAAATATTTTTGTCCTGGCTGAAGTTGAATGTAAAGTCAGAAGATGTTATGAATTGACCCCTTTATTCATAATCTCTCAGAGAAGTAACTCAGAAATTGGTTTGCATGGACACCTGAATTAATCAATAGACTCCAAGGTCAAGCTAATCTGCCTACTCCCTCTTAGTAGAACTCCCACTGCTTTGGGATGCTTCAGAAGCTCTTGGAGAAGCTCCTGGAGGAGTCTCTGCTAAGTGGGGGCAAAATATTTCCAAGCTTTGTTGAATTTTCATGCCAACCCACCCAATCTCACCTCCAAAAATTTATGGACTTCAGTTCTGTTGGAAGCAGTTGATGTGGTGGCCCTTTCCTCTTGCTGTGCAGGTGGCTGGAAGCTGCCAACTCTCAGACCTCACAAAGGAGGAGGCACAGCCAAAGCTCAAACTACCATGGCAATCTCTGCGCCAGTGCCTGGAGCATCTACTCCCCTCCTTCTTCACCCACCCTGGTGCCTGCAGAGTTCCTGCTCTCACATATTCTCAACTCCTCTCTCCAGCTGCAGTTGGGCAGCAACTTTTCCCCTTCCCAACTGTGCTATCCCAGAGTTGCTACCACCATCACAGATGGGCTCAGTCTCTACCAGTGGTGGGTCCCTCTTGGAGCTGGCTGGTGTTGGCTCCATCGAACGCAGGGGAAGCTTCTACCAATTTCTCACAGAAGCCACCCCTGCAGCCCCCCGTTATCAAAACTTCGCCACACAAACCTGACACAATCATTTAACTGTTGCAGAGAGACACTTCCAGGTTGGTTTTCCCCCAGAATATCCAAATGTAAAAGAGAAGAGCGGGTAGTCCCTCATGCAGGGCTGCAGTTCACTGGCTGCCACGTACCCAGTGTTTCACCCCCCATGGCCAGTTAACAGCCACAGCACTCAGCGAGGAAAACATTTGATGGGTAAGTATCAGAACAGCGACGTAATGGCTACTGCATTAGTCAGCATCAGTTTTTCCTCTCATGCTGAAGAAAAAAAGCCCATGTGATGCAACCGCCCCAAGGGGAGAACCACACCTGGAGTAGGGGAAGGGCTTCTGGAACCACAGCATCCCTTCACCTGCTGTTCTCTGGAATTTCTGTACCAAACCAGTCAAAGGTAGGCAAGAGCTAAAGGAACCCTTCATGGAAAAACACGCATTCATCTTCACTAAAACTGAGAAATGACTGCTGCCCCTCTTGAGAAGAATTTAAATAGTGAAAATGTTTTAGATGTGTTGAAAGTGTTCAGGCACTGGTTGCAAACCAATTATTTTATCTACAACAGACGGTGTTTTGAAGGGGAAGAGAGCAGAGCTGAGTATTTGCAAAAGTACTACTAATTGTTTCACTTTCTGATACCCCTCCTCCTGGAAACATACGGTATATATAATGTCATGTAATGTAACTACTGTCAATTGTAATGCACCAAAAATATATTAAAAGTATTAAACCTCTATAAATACAGGGGGAAAAAAAAGCATGAGCTACTTCTTATATGTGTTTTCCAATACATCACCAGGCAGTCCCAGGTACATCAGAACAGCTCAGACCTGTGGATTATCTGATCAATAGCAAACAAAAATGAAAGTATTTTCAGTTCACTGGCAAAGTCAAGGAACAGAGAAATAATAATGGGAGCAGTGATTTGATCAGAGGGAGCTGTAGTAGGTGGCACAAAATCGTAGGAAAAATGTCAAGCCCACGAACAAATAACCCCACTGAAGTGAAAAAACATGAGTTATCAGTGTCTTTTAGAAGGGCTCCATGGGTCAATCCCCTTCCTCCTCAAGCAGAGGTCTTATTGGAAACAAAAAAATTATTCATGGAGGTAAAGACATGTGAGGCTGCAGCATTTGTCAAATTCATGGTCCCGATTTTTAAGCCACGGTCATGTCGACCTTCCTGTCATTTTTAGACTTAAAAACAAAGAGGGTGAAAAACATGGGGCTTAGGTGCATGCAAAAATAATGTTTTTCTAACTCCTGATATTTGCAAATGCCTCTTTGCTTAATAAAAAGATTTTTCTTCCTGTAAATTTAAACTAATGAAAAGACAAATGGGTTTTAACTGGTAGAGAGAGCTGACAGTCTTTGTAGGACTGTCAAACATTACGGGAACAGTTTATTCATTCTATTGTTGGGCAAAAGACAAGTCAGAAGCAAGAGCAGACTTTTTGTATTAGTCCCAGATTTACTCAAAATTTTTCATTTTACCATTCCTAGGCTAGAGATTAAATTTAGACTACACCTGGACTGGCATCTACCGCAACTGCTGTTACTGCCCTTCCAGGCAGCAGAGCTGAACCTGAGCATGGTGGTACCCATTCCAGTAAGGGCTGACCTTCCTTGCCATAGAAGAAAAGGTGTTTTAAGGATTTGCTCGGTCCCCAAGCCCTCAGCCCAGCCAAGCTCACCCTTAAATCAGGGGGAAAAAGCCCAGCCCAGCCCACCCTGCTCACTCCTGAACTGGGCAGCTCAGCGCATCCCCTGGCCAGGGCAAAGCCCCCTGTCAAGTGGAGTGAGGAGATGGAGGTAGAAGAGAAAAATATCATTCAGCTGCAAGAGTCATGAAAAATATATTGTAGAAAGCGCCTGGAGGGGCGAGTGATGGTGATAAAGTGCAGTAACCAAGAAAGCTACAGTCCAAGAGCAGAAAGTACCAGAATTCATCAGGCAATGGGAGCTGCAGAGACCTCCCCACAGACGGCACCGGCTGACATGGGGACACGGTCCCAGTGATGCCACGACTGTCAGAAATTGCCGGGTGTTGTTCCAAAAAACCCAAACATCTGTCTCAGCCAGCGGCGTCAGCTTTGCAAACACAGATGTCAGCTTTCACGGCAGCTGACAGGTTATCAAAGCATCAGGAATGAATCAATGTGTGACTTACCTCCCCAAAACATCCCTCTGGTTCTGTACCACTGATGTCAGCAGCTCCCAGAAATGGTCACAGCTGTCTAAATGATGCCCACCCTGCTGATTTTAAAGGATGCTCTGTAAGATAAGAGTAGGGATGAGTTACCTGAGTCATCTAGGACCTCGTTCAACCCAATTGCTCTGACAAGTGGGGTAGGAACAGACCTGAAGGTCCTCACAACCTGGTGTAGGCAAAATAAGCATCTGCCAAAGCCTCATATTGCTGGGGGCAGGAGAAAACACACAGCCCCTCCTGCCTGCTTTGGTTGGGCCTGAAGTTCCCGGTGGTACCCCCATGGTAGAAGCTGCCTCAGCTGATCCCCAGCCCTTTGGCATATGGGACAGCAAAACCCACACATGCCCCCTGCTCACCTTGGCAGCTCTGCTGCTTCCTAAGGGTTACAATAAAATAGGGGTCAAGGCTTAAAAAATTGAGTGTGCTTCAAGTCCCTGGGTAGGGTACAACCTTACAGACAGGTCAGAGATAGAATGAACCCAGTTCTGGACTTGTAGGGTCCCTCTCCAAGCCCTCCCAGCCACTACCAATCTTTTTTTAAAAAAATAGTATTAGGTACCTGAATGGGATCATCTATTTGTTTCTTTCCAAGTTCAGGTATTTCCCCACTTCACAGGTTGTCAGCAAAAGGCCTTCTCTAACCTACAGAATTCCCCTGCAGGCAACAAATCCCAAATGCATCAAGACATCAGGATGTGGGAATCTGTCTCTCAAAGATTTACTGGGTGAATCTTTCCCAAGTGCTTTATGACTAGAGTCTCTTGGAGTATTTGGGTCCTACTACACAGTAACAGACAGAAGGACCATCATTTTATTCAGGGGTATTTTTTTTACTCCTTCACTTTATATTTAGTTGGATTAAATATAGTGCTGGTTGGTTAGGTGCTTTCTTTGCGTCCTGCATTGAAATGTACTCCACAAACCCCCCCACCACCAAAACAACCAATAAACAACTGACAACAACAACAAATCCCCACATCAATACTGTAAAAGTTAGAATCTTCAATAAAATTATCTTCCCAATAACTTATAGGGTGTTGTTTTTATATCTGCCTCTCCAGAGCATTGCTGATGGCAACTCTTGCTTTAATCAAATGTAGTCACAGGTGTGATACACGCTCTTATCAAAATACCATATTTTCCAGAAATATTTCTCTGTGCATCCAATAACAAGAATGAAAAAGATCTTTTCTTCCTGCATTGTTCTGGGGCCCCTCAGGGGTTCTGTTCAGCCCTTTCCCAAATGGTAAATGGGGAAAAAGTCTGAATCTAATCCTGGGAAGCACTCCCAGCAAAGGCAGTGGGGTTCTGCTTGAGTGAAGACTGCAGAGTTCAGCTAATTGTTCGTAATTTTCTCCTTTCTCGTACAGCATGATGAAAATGCTGTGGAAGAGCAATCAGACCGCTGTGAAATTACATGCTGAAGAGAAAATGGAAGATTTTGTTGTCAGTATGGGCCACTTTGAGGGGTAGCTCTAGCCTTGCACAGATTTAAAAGGGAACTTTTTAGAATTTCTGCTCACTTGCCAAGCTATTATCAGTCAGCACCTTCTTGATTTCTCCCCAGAGCCCTGGGAATGTGATGGCTCTCACCACAACCCCAGAATAGACTCACCTACCTGATATTCTCCATGGGGACTTGGCCACACTGGTTATGTGAATGAATCACACACACAAAAACAATAAGAAAAAACAATTACCAATGTTTTGCTTTCCCCTTCAAGTGCTGCAGTCCCTGAAGGCAGTTTAAGATTTTCTGTTAAATACTGTCCTATTCACTTTTTGTTTCACGTTGAAAGAACAAATCACACCTCTCCTAATTAGCTAAACAGTCTATGCTGCTAACAAAGGGAATGGACAGACAGGTGGACTGTCTGAAGTATCGTTAACCACCGAAATTGCCTGGCAGGCCTTTCAAAAGCATAGCTTAGTTTAAAAAACCAGCGTAGAGTGTACTACTCCAGGCTGGTTCACTGGGTCCAGAACAGGAGACCACGACTCACTGGTTCATTTGTCTCTAGGCTGCAGCTGGTGAGGTTCACCACATGGTCTGTTCCCACAGAATGGGGATTCCAGGTCCTCATCCTTTAGTGAATTTTGGTTTCAGTTTACTCCGGAGAAATTTATGCTGCTCAAACTACAAGTTACCATTCCTTTGGCTTTGTAGTCACCTTCTGGTACTCCCATCCTGATGCCCCTGCAGGAAACAAGTTGATGTCTCTTCCGGCTCTGCTGGGCTGTTTCAACTGAACTCTTTAGGGATGCTGCTGAAAGACAAGCTGTGATGCTGGTTGGGGGGATGGAAAGTCCTTTCCCACACCTGTTCTGACTCATATTCATTTTGAGCAATTGTGGACAGAATTGTAAACAGCATCCTGCATGCAATGGTTTGTGTAGCTGCACCAAGTTCTGCTTTATGAGAAAAGATCTACTTGAATATTAAAGCCCTTCTCTTCCTCCATCATCCGCAACTGTAATTTTCCAGTTACGACAGAAATTTATCATTTCTAAGTCCCAAAGTGCATAATCTGGTACTTTTTATTATTTTTCATATTATTTTCATTACTGAAGCCCTCATAGTCATCTATTTCTTCCTATATACCAAACCTCCCCTGCACTGGCAATACCTCACTGGGTTCTCGCTGGCAAATTCCATTAGCATATCACCATGTTAAGTACCAGTCTCAAAACTCCTCCTAATGAGTTCTAATAACTCCAGTCCTACAGAACAGTTCTTCTTTTAGCATAAACCATCCCTAATTATCTTGTGCCAGTTTCCCACCTGCCCTACAAGTAGGTGCTAAATATAAATGACTGAGTATAACAACTTATAGCTTCTTTCTCTTTTGACCCTGTTTGCCTTTTGCAGCTCTTACTGTAGCTGGAAGAGGGAGCAAACAAGGAATTACACGGGTTATAGGTGCTAAAACACAGCAGAGGTGGCCCCAGCAGCATTCTCTGTCCTACCATGGGATGGTTTGATGCCATCAGGCATAAGTTGGTTGATTAGTTTTGTTGCAAATGAGGACATACCGATTGTTAGGGAGCAACTCATTAATGTTATGGAGATGCTCCTCCTTTATAAGCATGCACATTCAGAATTAATTTGTGTACCTTGTTATGTAGACATACTCATAAAAGCATTCAGAGGTGACCTGGCACGTTAATGGCCCTGTAAAATACCAGTTACCGTTCAAAAAATCCCAACCCAAACCAAACCAACATTCAGAGAGGATCAGTCAAAGATCTGGATGATCCTTTAGTGGCACATGGTGGAGCAGCTTCAATTAGCTCATTCTCCTGGGAAGCAAGAGGCTGAAACAAACTGTAATTACACAGAATTAGGTGTGGTTGGGTTCCCTCCTCCTGTGTCAGGCGCTGAGTGCAGGTTCAGGACTTCGTGTCTGCTGAAACTTGCCGTGAAGGGGAACATCCTTCTGGCTGCTCATCACAGCAACAGAAGAACAGGCTGCAGGGACCAGGATCAAATCAAATGAACTTAGATACAGCTGTCAGTGCACTTTCCCCATGGCCTGTGCTTCCTCTTTTGTACTGGTATCTGTGCCATAAAATATTTCATAATTATTGAATCGCATGGTGTTGGGCCAGAGAATAAAGTGCCGCAGGGTTATTTTGCACCCTCTCTGCACCCTGGGAGCGAAGGTGGTGAGGAGGAATGGCTTTGCAGAGTAATTCAGGGAGCACAGATTTGCCCTTCCCTCGCTAAAAAACATCAAACTTGTTTTATCTTGAAGGCTGGGTAGCCACGTTAATGCACACACACTGCTATACTTAAGTTTTTAAAGTATATATTTATATATAAAAGGACTTAATATTGCTTCCTTCCTGCATCAGTGAGGCTGTTGCAGTGCTCCCTGCGGAGTGCTCTGCTTAACCGACTCCAAACACAAAGTTTGCAAAACATAAAATGTCATCCCAAAAAGTCCTCAACGCAGAGCCCACTCCGCCGCCTCTACTGCGCCTCAGCGCTGGGTATTCCCACAGAGACACTGGTTTCAGGACCACCGTTGTCTCTGAGCATCCTTTGCAATCCAACACAGGGCACATCAAACACTCACCCCTACACGTGAGAGACAGCAGCCTGTGTCTGCACCTCACAGCGTTAAAAAAAAAAAACAACCCCAAAAAAACCAAACTAAAAGCATCAAACAAAGAAAAAAAATGCCAGAAAGCCATAACTGCCAGCTCTGATGCATTATGTTTTTCTACAATAGCCTTCAGCAAATTCTAAGCTTAATATTAAATCAACTGTTGGTTATAATTCAACAGATAGGAGTTAGTAATTGGCTGAGTAAATTTCAGTATAACACTTTGGAGAAAGCATTACTATGCTGCAACCCCCCCAGCCTCAAAACCCCCTTCCCACCCCTCCCTCCTATACCCAGAATCCAGTTACCCAGATACCGTCGTGGCGGGCAGGCTGGAAATCCAATGCATTTCTTTTCCCACCCTGAAATGGTTTAGGTAGCACACGATTTTTCTTTTTGAATGATTTCCTCCCTTCTGACAAGTAAATAAATGTCTAACTTTCTGCTCCTTTTAGTGCCAGAAAGAAAAAGAAGAAAGAAGGAGGAAAACAATCTGCAACAGGTTTGCTGAATATTAGTTATTCATTTTATGAAACACAACAAGGATACTTTATAAACTAATCCAGCTTTACAATGACTGCAATGCTGCCTTCAGGTTTGTGTTATTGGATAATTTATCAGTTTTGGCACTTTGGCAAGCAATAAAGTAAGGAACAACTACTATAAGCATAAGAAAATTATTGAATCTGGTTCTTCCTCCTCCTTATTGTATTCTAAACATAAGCTGATTTTAAACAAAATAGTGTTGGCAGGAACAAAATAACCTTTAGTATTTATGAAAGATGAAGCTCTAAAATAAGATGCTTCTGTTTAAGAGAGGGGTTTAGGTGTTTTTTTTGCTTTTCCTTTTTTCCCCCCTCCCTCCTTCCCCAGACAGATCACTTTCCATTAAATGGTTTGAGCTCAACATGAGAAACCCTAATCCCTGCTCAGGTGAAGCTTCAGTTTGCATAACTGGTAGCTCTGAGGAAAAAGAACATTTCAGTGACTTCAGCCCAGCTGTGGAGCACTGAGCACAGTCACGGAGATCCGGCTGCATCTATTTATGGTGAATTTTCTGGAACCTAAAATTAAAGCCACGCTTAAAAACTCATGTACCTGCCTCATCCCACTCCATTTCAATCTGCTGATGGGAAACGGGCAGACATTTCCAGTGCAGGGCACACAGTGGAAAACTGATGCTATTGTTGGCTGCCTGCTCCGGGGAACACAGTCCTCCCTAACAGCCGGAGTCAGGGACACTTCCAGAGCATCACCCAAGACACAGAAAACCTCTGCTCCCTCTGAGAGTTAAAGCAATTCAGAAATAAATCAGTATTTCCACACATGCAACTTGTACAATGCACCAGAGGGGAAAAAATATAATAATTATATGTACCACTAGTGCCATAATTAGACACAAATTCATTGACAACTCAGGTAACCAAACTTTAGTGGCTGGAGCCAGGGCATATTTTCTCTTACAGATTGCCCTAGAAATGAAGTAGGCCCATTCCTGGGGTTTTAAACTATTAAATGATCATGAAAGATTAGGAACCAGTTCTACAAACCCAAGGAAACTATCAAACAATTAAAGCTTCTGCATCAGGTACTAATTTCCGCCCTTGTGGCTGGGCTGAATCTCCCTACATTACTCCTAAAAAACCCCAGAAAACAAGAAAATCTAGAACACTTATTTTGAACATATATTACTGCAGGTCCCTGATGAAGGAAACAAATCACAATCTGTCCAATATGTATGGAATTGTTGAAGAAACAGATGTTTAAGTGTTCTAGGTTTAATTTCCTGCTGAATTATTGTGTAAGTTCACTAGTCCTCATCAATATTCCACTCTTTAAGAGTCTCACTGGTGACGAGAAGCAGATAGGAATGTTTTTCAGTAATGTCTTTGAAATGGTAACTTTTCTAAGAAGAGAAATGCAACCCTGTCTGTTATTCAGATAAAGCAGTTCATATTTAGGACAAGAACATGAGAAAATTCCTGCCAAAACAACACAGAAGAGGCTCCAGCTCTGATCAATAAACTGGCCGGATTTGTTTCAGTTTGTTGTTTTATAGATTCCAATGAAAATGATACCCAGCCTGGATTTACTATCAAAACCCCACGGTAGTAGGTAGAAATACCCCTTTAATGTAGAAGGTATTAAGTCTCTCTTCATTTCCTAGAGCCCGAAACCACCCTTATGGCCAGCACTTTGCTGACTCGCGGGAGGTGAACTCCACAAACTGTGAAATAAAACGCGCTGAAGAGTTGTACATGGCTTGGATGGGAAAGAAAGCCAGTCTGGCACATTTGTTATTATCTTATTTCTAACTATCTCTGCAAAAAGACAGGGTCAATATATCATTATCTTTTCTCAACTTGTCCCACATACAAATCACACGGGTTTAAGATGACTTTGGAAAACTCTGCATAATTAATAAGACATTAAGCAAAGGAGATGTTCGTGCTTTGACAGACATATATATTTCATGTATCATTAAGTATTATCCATTTCTCCAGCTTGTGTATTTCTGATACCACTAAACTGGAAGAGGAAAAGATGAACGTGTCACCCCCACACCCCAAGTTTCCCTCCGTGACTGGCAGACATCCCGGCAGACATGTGGGGAGTGACAAGTCTACGCACAAGCAGTTGAACTGACAAAACCAACGTGAAAAGCCTGACTCTGCAGACTGTGTCGCCCCAAACCTTTTCCAGCTCCATCCTGAATTATCCTTTAATCCAGAGGGTTTGTTTTCCCCTCTGGAGAGCAGCTTTGATCCAGAGTGAGACACCTTTTTTCAGTGGAAATAGGTTTTAGAGAAATAAGTCCTGTGTGCCTGCAGCCATCCAGAGGAGTGGTACCTTCAGCAGCCAGGATGGTGTAAGGCTGCTCCTTATCTCTTACTCCTTTCCTCCTTGGAAATAACAGCCAATGACTTTGCATGGAGGCACAGTCTATGATGAGAAAATTGTGGGGTTTAACATGGGGTTTGGGCTCCCCAGTTCCAGAAGAACAGGGAACTGCTGGAGAGAAGACAGCAAAAGGCTGCAAAGATAATGAGGGGCCTGGAGCATCTCTCTGCTGAGGAAAGGCTGAGGGATTTGGGTCTGTTTAGTCTGGAGAAGAGAAGGCTGAGGGGGGATCTGATCAACACCTATAAACACCTCAAGGGTGGGTGTCAGGAGGATGGGGCCAGGCTTTCTTCAGCAGTTGACAGGACAAGAGAAAATGGGCACAAACTTGAAGATAAAAAGTTCTTTCTCAACATGAGGAGCAACTTCTTCCCTGTGAGGGTGTCAGAGCCCCGGCAGAGGCTGCCCAGAGAGGTGGTGGAGTCTCCTTCTCTGGAGACATTCAAACCCCACCTGGACACGTTCCTGTGGGACCTGCTCTGGGTGACCCTGCTCCGGCAGAGGGTTGGAGGAGATGATCTCCAGAGGTCCCTTTCCAACCCCAGAGCATTCTGTGATTCTGTGCTCCCTGAGAGACACACGTAGCTGTGCTGCTCTTGCAGGCCAAGGAGCTACCTCACATGGTCCAGGACATTTTCTGATCCATCCTATTCTCCCCTCAGTGATGAGTAACATGTGTGGAAATGGAGCCAGAGCCCTACCTGCACCTCATGCTGTCCTGCACATCTACACAGGAAAGGCATTAATGGCCAAATAGGCAACTGCCCAGGCATTAATGGACAGAGCAGCTAGTGCAAAAGAGAGGGGAGGAGATCTGTCACGTCCATTACTTCACTGCATCATTTCATCCCCAGGGACATGGCTTAAGCTTGAAGTGCTTGCTGTGGCTGGAGATTTTGCTTTTGGACTCTGCTCATGCAATTTTTGCCTTTTAGTGTTCTCTTGCATGATAATGATTCCACCTTTGCCACTAATTAAATAAAAAAAAACCCCACTAGTCTTTGTCTGGTAGTCCATTTTTAAAATTAGATAATGGAGTTCGTTTAAAATATTTTTGAGAGGGGCACAGAAAAACCAGCAACAGTTGTGTGGTTCCACGATTCTGTACAAACAGATGGCTCATGTTTTCCTGGTCATTAAAAACTACTGGCTGAAGGGCTCAGAAAAGGACCCTATAGCTGTGTGGGGACAGCCCAGAAGCCAATTACACACCCAGATACCATACATTGTCAGGAAATTATGTTCCACAGCTTGGCACCCGCGCCTGCCAAGCAATCTCTACACCGGCATTGCCCAAGAACGTCAAGGTCACTGCCGGTCCATGTGGAGGTGGAAATGGAGTTGAATCACCGCTGCCAGAAATATGACTATGTTCTGACAATTTAGTAATAGAGTTGCTTGGAGATGATGACACTTTTTCTTGTTTTCCATTCAAACCCAGTGCAGGAAGGAAAGTGCAATCTAGAAAGTGTAGCTAGTGCTGCGAGGCAAAAATTATCACCTTATCTTAAAAGTGCAGAAGATCCCATATTATAATTCCTTATTTTGTTATCATTTCTATTTAGCTACTTCTTATTATATTTTAGTTTGACAATAATAGTTGCAAAATCCCAGACGTCCTGTCCAAATCATTTTCCTAGCTGGACAAGAGAGAAAAAGGAACATTGAATTTTCCTGTCCAGACTGAGGATCCACAATAAAAAAAAAGTGTCAAAATACAAGCAAGCATGACAATTTGGAGAAAACTGGGTTTTTTGCTATCCCACATGGTGAGATTTCTCACAGAAAATCTCCAGAACAAGTTCCACAACCTCTCTACCCCCACCAGCTTTCTCTCAGCTGGTGGTCACTCCAGACTCTCTTGCTGGCAGCTGAGAACAAACCAAATGGTACTGTCTTCAGCTTCCATTAGCCACAGGGGTCCTCAACACCCTTGAGGTGGTGGCCACTGGTCCCCACCCCACCCCTGCTCAACCCTCCAGCAATTCCCCATCCCTGCATTGGGTTCCAAAGGGGTGGATGGGCAACCCTGCATCCAGCTCCGCCTTCAGCTCCCTCTTTTCCCTTCAGAAAGAGGATAGTGGCTGCCCATGGCTGGTGTTTAATTAGATATGAAATTAGTATGAAGTATGAATTAGTATGAAGTTCTAAGGTAGCAAAATGATCTCCTCCTAGAAGGAGGGTATCTCAGGACACCTGTCGAAGCAGCTGGCCAGACTGGGAAATCTAAAAGCGCCTGGTGCAATTAAGCTACAAATCAGTCATGATAATTACAAGAAAACATTTTTAATTTTTAACTGGGGGGAGAAGGGAGAAACTACAAACTCCATCACCTCTGTAAAAATAAAGCTGTATTCTAATTAAATGAATTTGAACATGAAATGTCATAATACCAAAACCGATTTGTGGTTTTCTTCCTGCAGAGGCTGCTGAAGTGCTACCAAAGGTGAAGAGCAACGAGACCTTCCAGGTTTGAGAAGACAGAAGAACCTCAGCATAGAGTTAGCCAAACACAAGCAGACTCTTCAAAATCTTAATGCAACGCTAGTGCAATCAACATCAGGATTTAACACCTCTCCCAGCAGAGAAATGAAAACAGATATCGTCCCTCATAAACTTTTAATACAGCAGAATGAGAAAGTGGACTTTATTGTCCTTGTGTCATCACCTTCACTAAGTACTGAGAAGGGCCTCAGGGACAGATGCAGGCTGCTTCTTCCTTCATCTTTTATAATTTCTTTTTCATTTTTTAAATTGATTTCTGTACCATGTCTTTTCTGCCTTTTGTGCAAGGCAAAAACTACTTCTGCTGATTGAGGTGAAATCTCCAGCAGTGCCCTGACCACCTGAAGAGGGGGCTGAGCCAGGAGAGGGACACAGCACATATCCCCAGGAGATGGGCTCCTCCAGAGACCCAACACCACAAGCGTCACAGAGAAACCCTTCCTGGTTCCTCTTTTTGGCATCTTTTGATTAGCAACAAGAGAAACCACCCTAATTCAGGTAATTTCCTTTTTTTTTCACAAAGAAAATGAGAGCTTTGACTATTTTTAACGTTACAGAGATGCAGCTCTTGTTATAAGGTCTACACACAGAGGGGTGAAGAATAGGAATATCATTAAAATGAAATCCTTTCTTAATAGTCTACAACTATTTGATTTATTTTCTATTCTTTTTTAATATATTTATATGACTTTTAAAAATATTGTCAAGTAAAACTGTTGCAACTATTTCCATCCCCAAACCCTAAACCCACATACAACCACTTATTGTTAGTGTAAATACTGTTCAACAGTTATTCCAGTGCTGTTCTATTAATCACAGTTGCTACAGTACTGTTCCAGGAGAACAAAGATAAAGAGGAGACCACTGCTGTGAAAGGACATTTTCTGGCAGACTGGTGGTCTGGGAGACTGGTGGAACCCACAATATTTTATATTCACCCCATTCTTCTTCACCTTGTTTTGTTACAACAGAAAAATCTGCTTTTAGGGGAGGGACTGGCAGACAGCAGCATCTTCAAGGTCTTGCAAGAGCCATTTACCCAGTAATTATTACACTGCTGATCAAATAAGCCCAAAGCAGGGTATTTGGCTTACCTGGGTAGTTTCTAGCTGTGCTGCCTGGCTGCTGGATGATGTAAAGCAAACAACCATGTTCCTGAGCCACCTGCAAAACAGGGATAGTGATACCACAAAGCTCTCTGAAAACTATTGATTTCAAAGGAAACAAGCATCCTCCTCCCAAACACATAAAAGCCCCTCATTCCTCTAATGTAAAAGTGGGGTAGGATGATAAATTGATATAATTCTTTTGTCCTTGATTGTTGTATGGGTCTTACATTCAATGAAGAAATGAAATAAGAGCGCATAACCACAACTTGCAGGACCTTCTGTGATGGGAATTTAAATGTCTTAAGCCAAAACCGTTGCCATGTTTGGTACCAAAGCAGCAAAACACATAACTAACTTTAAACTGATACAGCTACATCATAGCTTCAGCTCTCTTTTATGTCATGGGGGAAGGGAAAAAAAAAAAAAGAAAAAAAAGAAAAAAGAAAAAAACAACACCAAAAGGAAGAGGGTTTTGGTGTATGAAAACTGGCCATTAGCATCAAATTTTTAATAAAAGTAAACATAACCTGGGTCTTAAAACTTCAATTCCAGTTGCAGCTCCAACACAGTAACCATAGAAATAATCTAATCCCTTCCTACTAAAATGTGAATTGTCCTTGATCATTATTTTTCTTAATTGAAATACTTTAGATACTTGGAACAAAATTACTTTGCAGCATGATATATTGCATAAAAGTTGTTTCATTTTGTAACCTGCTGGTACACTATGTGCTACATTCTAACAGTTTTCTGGGAAGCTCCTTAAAGGCATCTTTAATTTTTAATAACCCCCTGCAAATCTGAAACGGAAGAAAAGGTAGGTCATATTTTTGGGCATCCCATTTTTGACAGAGCTCTTTGAACTATGTAGTTGTGATTGCGTATGTACATTCTCTGTGACTTAGATTCTTATCTAATGAAATTTTAAAAGCAGCGAGCCCAATTCCAGGAGGAGTGAGTGGTTATTTTAACATCATCTTAATTATAGTACCCTGTGACATCTGTATCTTCCTTTCACATGAAGGCGATGAGCACAGCTCATTCCTACACCAGCACCACCCTCCCTGCACCCCGGGATCTGGATTCACCCCATCCTGGATTAACCCATTAGAGAACCCCTTGCATGTATTTTTGCTTGCAGTCTTGGGGGGCAAGGGTTTCAAGCAAGGCTTCAGCTGCAGAAAACCAACGAAGCCCTCGAAACCATGACTAATCCCCAGGTTTCATCTCGGGCGGGCGGTGGGAACGTTCACAAAGGGAATGCTGCTCCATTTGTAAATTAAACTGGCACAGCAGCCCTGCAGCCGGCGGCTGACGTTCGTTTCTGGCCTGAGACCCGATGAATGCTCTCAGGATGTGTGACAACTGGATTGAAGCCATGGCAGCTCGAGAAGGATGATTAAGAGAAGAAACTGCTGGAGAAGAATGGAGAGTACGAAGGCTGGGTCTGTGTAAGGACTGTGCAGGATCCTCAGATGCACATTATATTTACAGACTTATAGCCCATTTATTTTAGTAGGTTCCATTTACTTATAGACCGCATTCAGAAGGGGCACATTTACTGTCAGATTTCTAGCCTGAAGTTTTACTAATTTGCTGGCGCAGATCAAGCTGTTTTCTATGATGATCCTCTTCTCCTTCCCCCTGCATGTGATAAATTCCCCCCAAAGCAGAGTGTGCATTATCAATACGTGCAGATGAGCTCAGCAGACGACAGGCCATAAAGCACTAATTTATCCCTTTCTGTGATGGGCAGCTGGGTCCAACATTCCCACGGAACCTCAAGACTATCAATCCCTTCCACCACAAAAATAGTACAGATCAAAAGGAGCTGCCACTGCCTTCCCAGTGCTCCCAGTATGGCAAATTTTCTTCTACCTATCACACAGGAAGGCATTTGTCATAGTTTCCCGAGCCCCATTAGCACCAATGTCTGAGTCCCAGTCCATCACTCACCTTAATTGCTGCCATCTCTGGAGCAGATTTTCCGTCCCTTTTGAGGAGATCATCGTGCTTGTGGTATCTCCCTTCAAGCAGCGACACACAATATATCAGTTTCTTGATGCTGCCCTGAAAACCTGCCTTCCTAAACGGCCATCACAGTCTTTTTTGACAACTTCCTCACTCATTTATTTGGCATTTGATCACAGGTTTTGAGAAATTATAGAAGTCCTCTGAAAGCTGTGATCCCCAGAGCAGCTAAAGAGGATTCACAGACTTTAATCCCCTAACGTGTCCTGTAAAAAACACCACTACTTGAAAAATAATCCTACATGCTCTGTGTGATGATGCTACGCCTACATCCTCCACAACGCAACTAGATGAAATGCTGAGACCTGGGACAAGTCCACTCCACCCTGCTCTCCATGTCTCCTGCTCTGTTCCCAATCCCTCCTCGCTTGCACCAATGAAGCACTCATTGTTCCCACAGTTTTCCCAGCTCTCGGTACCATTCAATTTTGCCATTAGTGAGATTTGTTTTTCATACATACACCTGATACATCACAAGCAAAAATCCAATTTCACAGCACAGAAACATTTCTAAGGAATAAATTCCCTGTCAGAAGGTGCTTTTCATGGATTGCTGTCATGCCAGGAGTGCTGTTCTTCTCCTTGAATTTAGAAGATGCACATTGACAGTGTGGAAAGGAGAGCGAGTTTACATGGCAAAGCAAAAGGGCTAACACCCTTCAATGATGGGTGCTCAGGGTAACCCAGGCTGACAAACAGTTGAAAGGTGTTATCTGGTGACTAACGTACACAGCAACTGAACACCCCGTGAATGATGGGCCCGAGGAAACCCTGTGACCTGGCAGATCGGAAACGCAACTCAGAGGAAAAGATTCAGCGCTCTTCCCTTTTCTGTCACTTTCAACCTAAAATGTACCTTCAAACCCTTTGAAAGTGATTCAACCTCTTTTATCTGCCACAGGTTCCGTATCTGAAATGGAGACACTTGATTTATTATTCTTTTTTAACGTGTTGACATTTCACCAGCATGGGATGGGTTTGATACTTTCTGTCAGTCATGAGGAATTCACACCTGGCACCATTTGTGAAAGGAACACACAGGTTTCAGTAGGGAATACGATGTAGAAATGCATAACATCACTGACATTTTCCTTTTTCTCTCTGTACGACACGTGGAATTCTACTCACCATACATGAAACGGAGCCTAAAATCCTGTTTGTTCCACCTTTCCATGGCCCTTCTGAAATAGTTAAAAACCATTTATTTCCCCCTTCTCTTCTTCCTCTGGAGAAAAACAGCACTCACTGCTTAACTTGCCAACAAATAGCAAACACTTGATGAATTACAAAGTTTTGAGTGATGTGTCTCACCATCATCTCTGAGATGAAGGGGAGCAGGGCCAAGAACTGCAGTCGTGGAGTGTGTGCTGATCACCTATGGATTTAATAAAATAGAGATAAATCAATTTGTGCTTTATTCCAAGTCATACAGAACTCAAGACTGCAGGATGACAAAGATGCTACCACACAACCTTAATGTATTTTAATTGCTATTAAGGGGCATACTTGTTAGTGTCACTCCTCAAGAGCCTTGCTCAACCTTGCTTTGTCTGACAAAACTTTTCTCTAAACTATTTGGGAATTTTCAATCCCAGTCTTTCACATAAAACACATCGGTTTTGAGCAAACCTCCTGTTAATAGACTGAGCCACTGGCTTGGTCCTTCCTGTGTGACCAAGCCCATGCTGAAATACTGGCCTGTGGGTAAACCAGAGCTGAAACTAGTACACAGAAAGTGTTGCTCGAGAAAGATTATGTCCTTCCATCCAGTTCTTTCTTTCAATAACAGTGTATTAGCACCACAACACCAGGAAGAAGAACAGGTAGCAAGATGCTAATGAAAATTTCAGGTTTAAACTAAAGCATATTGGGAAAAGGCAAAGGTAGAAACCCACAGTTTCACCTAGAAAGTCACCTGCAAAAAATAAAGGTTGCAGTGACCTCAACGCAAACACAAAGCTGACTCCAAAAGAACAGTTACTCACCAGCCAGTGTTTTAAGGTCCAAGCACGGGGAAAGATCTGGTTTTAGAGACATCACATCTGGAAGCACAAGAGAGAACATGCAGTCCTTATGGACACCCAAGGCAGGCTTTGAAACAGGGCTTGACCTGGCCCGAGAAAAAGTTGTAGGGTTGATCATTGCAAGAAAATCCCAGACATTAACCCATTCTTGACCAAAATCAGTGGGATTTCCTGTTGATTTTGGTTGAGAGCAGTCCACATTTGCTGGGGAGTGGAAGCTACTCTCACATCTGCAGTCCAGGACAAAACCCTTGTGTGACCTGGGTAATGGGATAAACCAGGCAGAGATATGAAAAACTGACCTCACTGTGCTCCTGCATATCCAGAATTGGTCCATCTGCCAGCTGAGCAGAAGGAACATGCTCCTACTCTTTGGCTCATATATCATCTGGTTGGGGATCCCAAATGCAAGTTAGGAATGGAAGCCTTGGAAACAACCATAAAAGGAACAAGAGAGGAATACTGAGTATGTAAGAAATTGCCATTAAAAATTGAACATGCCAGGGACAAGACAGGGATGGTCAATGCTTGAAAGATCTAAAGATGTTGTGAGTCAGTTAAAGGGAGAGAGGAAGGTTTCTCTCCCAACATGTCACCCATCTCCCCATTCATACATGGTGACCCACCTGGCACTTGCTGCATTCTACACCCAGTGTAGCCGCAGCCCAACTGAAGGATCAATCCGACATGCAAAATTTTCACTATGTGACTTCTTCACTGCTAAATTAATGTGCTGTTAGGAGATATGGTGTAGGGGAGGAATTTGTAGAGTAGGGCTGATGGTTGGCCTTGATGATCCCAAGGGTCTTCTTCAACCTGAATGATTCTGTGATTCTAATGAATCAGAGTAAGAAAGCTACATTTTTTTTTTTAAATACACACTGAAACCACAGTATTTACAATATTTTGAATACAGTGAGGTTAAAAACCAACACTTAACAGAATTTTCATATATTTAACAAGCAATGAAGGAAGTTTTATATCAAAGTGTGACTTCCACCAGAGCAACCTTCAGCTGTTGAATGAGAAATGTATTGGCAAGGCTTGTTTAAATAGTCAGTGATCTGCAGAAGATCCTGATATCACTAGAGATGATACATGAATAACAGTGGATAATATGATGTAATTACAGGGATTATCCCACCCTTGGGACAAAAAAAAAAAAAAATAAAAATAAATTCAAGCACTCTTTAATCTCACTGGGACAGAATGAACTTGATGATAACCAAATTTTTTTCAAAAGAATTACTCGTACTAATTAAGAGATGAAGGTGGCAGTTCAGAATCTATTCCTGACTGTCATTTCAGATGTCACATCAATCTATTCCACTGAGAAAATAACAATCAAAATACTCTTGCAGTCCCAGCAAGCCAATTTGTACTATAAAAATCACTTTTACACAGCTGATTATTACGGTTTTCTTTTCTGCACTCCAGTGAACCAAGATTGCCAACTATACCGAAGAAACACGTTTATAAGATCAAATATATCTTTACGTGGCCTGTGTACACCTACTAAAGTCAGACCACATTTCAAATTGCAATGCAGTTTTCAAGAGCCAGATTGGGAAATAGTCATGTGCTTTTCGAAACATTTAAAATACACAAAGGTCCAAAGGCAGGGCCACAAACCTGAGTCCCAGTGTGTACTCACCCGCACTCTTGGGCACCTAAATATTTGCATGTATCCCTGAGATATTCAAAGCAAGAAGCAAGATACAGCTTCATGAAAGGATCATAATTCTTCCACTGACCTTTAGGTGCACCATTTCCCACAGTGAAAAATAAAGACGTGTTCTACAAAACAGCTTGTGGAAAGAGCCTCATACTTAATTGTGGCTTTATCCCCATAACTCACAAGGCAGGGCCACATCCTGTCTGCTCTCCCTTTACTGGGAATGTGCTGTGAGAGCACAACACTGAGGCTAGATGTGATTCAACATTTGGCAGATGTTTCTGTCTTGAGTCATGCATGCAATGCCCATTAACAGTAACGGTATTGATCCTTCAAGTGCTACGAGCAGGGAATTGCAATAAATTCCTGGACGAGCTCAGAGATCTGCAGTAGTCTTCTATTTACATCCCCCCTGAAGACAGCATATGAAAAGGTATTTACTCAGTCATAATGATTCCTAAATACAACCTGAAAATGAGAACAACTGGTAAATGTTTATCTAGATATCTAAAGTAGAAAAATAATATAACAATAACAATATATTGATGTGACAAGCCAAGGAGAGTACCTGGGCAGTGTTTATTCTACTTCTGCGGTCCCTCTACTACCTTTCTTTACCTCCTCTCAAATTCTCACACAAGTCAATCCAGACTGTACATACATAGTCCTTACTGCAAGAGAATCATTCGTGGCCTCTTGGCATTCAGTAGAACAGGTAATTAGAAATCATGCCAGTTTAGGGATCTATGACCTGTATTACTCATGACTGAAGTCCCTATATACTTTAAGTAGGGGATCTCATGAGAGAAATAGACTTATGTCCCGTTACCAGGTAAAGCATCCCCAGGAAAGCAGTGGTATCATGCCTAAGTAGATGTCCTTAAGCTCCTGGGAGCTCCTACAAAGCCAGGCAGACATAATTGAATTAATACTTCTGAATTGCAGAGTCCATAAATTCTGCAGAAGGTTGTCTCTCGCACTCCTAATACCCAGAAGAAACAGAAAGAGTAAAAACATGTGCATTTTAATTGCATTCAAAGGCTGTGCATTTCAGGAGCTGCCATCCCTGCAGCACCATTTAGCAGAGAGTCACACAAGAGGTGTGTGAGCTGGTAAGTGTTTGCAGTGAAGATAATCAGGCACGAGCAGGGGGCCTGTAGAGTTCGTGGGGTCTTAGAGATATTCAGCACCTGAGTGGAGAAGGCCCTAAGAAACCATGATTCTAAATAACAGACATCCTGATGGACTAGATGAAGTGATGAGGTCTGAGTAATGCACAGGATGAACTATAATAAAGGTCACAGTACTAATAATCAAGAGTCGATGCCTTTCAGAGGACAAAGAAAAGAAAAACTAAATTAAAAAGATGTTCTTCCTTCTGTAGAAGTCGAAAAAATTACAAGGGACTCTCTATTCACCAAGAGCTAATCATAATAATGGATAATCTATGACAAGCTCATGAATTCCAGCCATCCCCGATGGAGTGGAAGATGGATGCAGTTATTTTTTGCTAAGGGAAGTGTTGTCTAAAGTTTTGGTTGCTTATCTATAAAAAGAATTCATCCACCTTGATAGATGGGCTGGAAGTCCCATGAGAAGGCTATAAGACATAAGCAAGTCTGGTGGAACATTGATCCTGACTTTGTCAAAAATCAGACAGACAAAAATCCTCAAAGCTGTCAAGAAAAAAAAATTAAAAATCTCTTCCTATGAGCTCAATTGTTTGTCAGTGGCAGGGGGCCAGCCTGGACCGAGAAAAGCATTAGAATTTTTCTGACCAAGTACATCCATTTTATCACCCCTGAAATGTCAAACAATCCAATTCCCGAAGGCATCTTTTCTGTCAGCCGTTAAAACAAAACAAGCCAACCTAAAAAAACCCAAAAAGCCCACAAAGAAAGTAGCAGCTGCTTGAGTTGTGACCAATCCATTTCTCCTTTCTTTACTCAAATCTAAAACATTGTCATTTTTCCACACATGAGCTTTCCTCTCCAAGGCCACCATTTGAAGGACCAACAAGAGATTTTGGTCCCTTTTTTGGTCTAATCACATCTATCACATTTCAACAGCTTGTTCCTTTGCACTGTTGAAAAGAAGCTACCAAACGACCAGGAAATCTATTTGCACTGAGTCAAAATAATAATTGCAATTAGCACAGACTGTTGGGATAAATATGGACAGCCATGGAAGCTGTGAGTGAAATAATAACAAACCAGTTATTATTTGAGTAAAATAATAACAAATTATGAATTTGATTACCATCAGGAGCATAGGAGCAATCCTTTCCCTCCTCAAGTTCCCTGGGTCATGTAAAAATTATTAAATATATTATTTACTGGACAGTGTCTGTATATAATTACCTATCCACATAATATGGCATCCATGGTTCCTGAGTAGTTTTAATAGTAATATTTGTTGTTCAGTTTTGCTTCACATACAGGTGTTTAAGTTGCAGTGAAATGTTCCCGATACCTTCATTGGTTAAAAATCCCCTTACACTCATACATTCAGCTTTCCAGCATTAATATTCATGTTTGAGTTTAAAATTCACTTTCCATAAATACTCTCCATTGCCTTCTATGTCTACAAATATTCTGCCTGATAAATTAGTTGGCTTTGAAGAAGACAAATTCAAAGAAAGCGATAAAGGAAATTCTACTTTATCTTTTCCTTTTTTCCCCCCTCCCAACTCAAAATACTCACCTCCACTCAAGGATACTCACCTCTGGCAGTGCTGGTTTATAATTTATAATCTGCCTGGGGATGTGCCAATTTCATGATGTGGACAGGGAAAATATCCTGAGGTGCAGAAGACACAGAGTAGGGTAATTAAATGATTTTATGTTCTAATTCTGAGACAATAACACAATAGTTATCAGGTAACATGATCTTTAAAGCTGCTTGATCCTTAAAGCTACTTGTAAAGCTTTTATTGAGCAGAATAAATCACCCCAAATTAAACTACCTTCTTAAACAGGCTTTGATTTAGAATATCTCTATATAAGATATATCTCTATCAGATATATGGGATATATCTCAAGGCCAGGTTGGATAGGGCTTGGAGCAACCTGGTCTGGTGGGAGGTGTCCCTGCCCAGGGCAGGGGGTGGAAGTGGATGAGCTTTAAGGTCCCTTCCAATCCAAACCATTCTATGATGGTTAGAAAGATACAAGCTTATTGATAACTGGGGGTAGACTTTCACAATTTTTGGCTTAAAATTTAACTCATGGAAGACAGTTGAACCATTTCCCACAAATTAATGTAAACTACACTGCTAGAAGTACTGGTCAAGGAAAGGAAACCAGAGAAAACCTCTAATTCCCACAGGAGCCAAGAGACTTTGGGATAGGTTCATGGGGAATCACGTCTTTCAGGGAAACGATCCAAAGAGAAAACCCGCATCGTGCTTCCCTCACACCCCACATTCTGTTTCTCATTGGCTGTTTCCTCTGCACTAAAGGCAGGCAGGAAGACAGATTTGTGTTTATTTTTTCCCTTTTTGTGCTGTTATTGTGTGTTGTATTTTCAGTCTTCTATTTCACTGCTTCACCCTCTGTTAACATTTCATTGTCCTCATTAGCACTTCCCTGGACTGCACAGCAAAAATTATCCATTTCAATTAGTGTTTTTGAATGTTACATGATTTTTTGTTACTCCAACAGAAAGTCATGTCTGCATTTCTAAGTTGAAACAAGTGCCTCTGTCCATCTAAAGTCCAAATGAGTCACGTTTTCTGACAATCTATAGTGAACAGGAGGACCTTAGGTGAGAGGACAGACAGGCTCATGCACTCTAGCAGTGCTCTGGAAAAGTCTCCAGTGAGCCCACGATATTAGAAATAGAGCTATTCCAGTAAGCTATGTCTTGACCTAAATTACCTAGTTAGGAAGAATGAAAAGCCCTTCATGTTCTGGCCAGGCAATGAGATTTAAAAAAGGGAGAAGAAAGTGTACATCCTCCCTCCAGGATGAGGGGTTTAGTCTAGCAGGCAGGTGAAGTTAAAAAAAAAACCTCACAGAGGTGACAGGAAGGAAAGTAGTGAAGAAGAGGAGAACTTACCTTCCTCCCACCCGCATGAAGATCCACATCACAAGGAGCTGTGCTGTAATTGCAGATCGAGGGATTTCAGCAACAAACTCCTTTGCTGGCTCTGAGTTCTTGCTGGATGGGGTAGTTGAGATGCATTAGATTCCTGCAGAGCCTTTGAACTAGAAAATTCTCTTTAAGAGGGACCCACAGGAAGAGTTACCTGGTGGAGGATCTCGATTAATGTCAGTGCAGAAACATATGGATGGCAGCGATTCCACAGGTCTCTCCCCACCCTCAAAAATTAAGGATTTAGAGGGAAATTGCTGGTGATTGGCAAGGGTCTTCACAGAGCTACCTGCCCAGAACTCCTCTCCCAAGTCTACTTCCACAGCAGGGAATATTCTCTACTGTTCAATGCAATAAACTAAATACGTGTCTGAGCGGGTCCCAAGAAAGATCAAAACTTACAAGGAAAATACCAGGCAGGTAAATGGTGCACAGATGTTCAAAAGTATCTTTGAAGGACTGTGGGAAGAACACCTGCCAGTGTGTGACAGAAAGAAAAAACCCTCAGGTCTGAAAGGGATGGAAAACCAAAAATGTAAGACTTACTGTCTCTTCTCTTCCATTTGAGACCTGCCCGGCACGGGACAGAGATGACACAGTAGAGCATTTTGAAGGCTGCAGCTGGCAGCAAGTTTGATAGCCTGTTTAATTGGCTGAACTAAACATTAGCTCTGTCTCCACCTTGTTAAATATGAATAATGCCTTCCCTGTACTTGTGAAAGATCTTTTGAGATCAAACTTCATAAACAACTTGCCTCCAAAGACGTTCAGTGATGCTCAGGGGACTGACACAACCTGGAGTTACAAATAGAAAGAGAAGATTAAGAGTACTTAAAAGGGAATGATAATATTCCTCTATGTACAGTGTATTAGCAAGATTATCTCTGGTATCCCCATCGAGAGAGTAAGGATGACTTAGAAAACAGCCGGAGTTTTAACCTGACTCCAAGCACACACCAAGGGGGTGCCTTAACAAAGCCCCCAGCAGCCGGTGGGTTAACATCTCCTTCCTTACCACAGGCTTGAAATTTACCTTCAGAGAACTTCTACACAAATTATACACCCCTCTATCTTATTATTTGATTCAATGGATATTATTTTAAGGGGAAAACGTCTTTTTTGTGCAACACTGCCACAGCTCTAACACTATTTTGCCTCGTTAAGGTAAACAACCAAAACCCAAAAGGAAGCAAGGTCATTACAATACTGAAAGCAAACACAATGATTTACTATTATATCTTTGCCTGTGACCCAACATCTTCCAGATTTTAATTAATTCCATTTAACATTTAAGCGTCTTATATATGTACAAGCATGAGTTTGAATTAAAGTCAGTGTTTTTCAGCAAGATAATTGTGCTGATTACTTCAGTGTAGTGCCCAGCTGGCATCCAGCACAAATTGGACTTTTTTCCTCTATTGTTTCTGCAGAAAGTTTTCGACCGACTTCCACAAGAGCAGATGCTTTACCAATTAGGAAGAAGTGTACCCAAACCTACCCTCTGGCCTGTTGCAAGTATTTTGGGATGAAATGACCACGGGCAGAAACCAAGAGCTGTGAATCACGGCCAGAAACTCAGCGCCTGGACGCGCAAGAGGCAGGAGTGGGGCTGGGGGGGTGCAGGGTGCGGCTAGCAAAGATTCAGTTCCCACAGCAAAGGGGTATGGAAAAATATAAAGAAATGATTTTGAGGTTATTCATACCAATTGTGGCTTCTTGTTTTGACAAGGAGAGAGACAAACACATTTTAAAAATTTCACCATAGGCTGAAGGCCAAAGAAATTGCCCAGCCAACCTTGTCTAGACACGCATTTGCACAGATTAAAATCAAAACAAAGCAAAACAAAACCTTTTATATTATTGAAGTGGATGTACAGAATTTCAGATTAGCCACTGCACTGGGTTTTTGGTGAAATTCATTTGTTTGAAACTTGTTTTAACATCGTTAAGAGCAAAGTTTCATAGGCAATTCCAGTTTGACATGCCAGGTGACGTCCCGCTTTCCATACCGTTCATCTTCATGTTAAATCATGCAATAATACCAGGGCCGTACTATTGTTATGGTTCAAACTTAAATATCCACTTCAGTTCAATACTGCCCTAGAGAAGAAACTGAGCTTTCAAAGGGGATGTGACAAATTATTCTGAAAGAAATTTATTAGTATCTCACCACTTTTTTTAATGTAATTGGGATGTTTTCAAAAGAACAGCCCATCATCTTACACAGCTATAACCAATCCCAACATTTAATTTTTTGCTTCCTGTGGTCTTCCAAGCAGCTTTCTGCAGATACTTACTATGTATTACATTAGAAACTGGGTGCATTCAATCCTTTGGCTACTTTCACAGTAAAAGTGGTTTTGCAGCAACTGTTCAAAATGCATCAGTGTCTTTTAGAATTAAGGGCCGGGTATTTTTACACATCAGGTGGGATAGGAGGAGGAGGGAAGGAAAGTTCACACGTATCAAGAGTGGTTGGTTTACAAACATGTAAAAGCCCTTAAATCCTATTTCTGAAGGGTTTGGTAGCCAACATGCCAGCTGGTTGGAGCTCTGCCTAGAATAGTTATTTCTTAATGAATTTTTAAGTGAAAGCCCTGAAAGACTCAAAACTCATATGGAATGCAGTGAATTTGGGGTTTTATCCAATGCCTATCAAAATGTATCAGCACAAGCCTTACAGCAGACAATGGGTAACATTAATTGCCAGGATATTTTCCCCACGCGCTGAATATGGTTTCCATAACTAAAGAACCATTAGATCACTACATATTCTTTAAAGGCATATTTCATACATATTTTGTTAACCTAAATATGTTGTTTTCTTGCACAAAATAACTTTAGTCTTTAGTATACTAGCTTGCATTATTCCCCATAGAGATGGCTTTAATTTGATGAACAGATGCAATATAGCACATAAATCAGTGAACCATCACCCAGACCCAGAAATTAATCTCAGAACTTCACCCTGTTTGCCTTCTTTCCTTTGCTGGCTGGTAAGATAAGGCCATATCATTCCCTCAGGGAAAACAAAACAAAACCACAAAAAAACTCCACTACACCAGAAAACAAACAAACAAACAAAAACCCCAGTTAATGTCCTTTTCTTTCCATTATTTATTTTCAGTTCTTACTCAGATGCATATTGATAAAAGTTCACAGAGTTTGAGGAAAACTGACCTGCTGCCAGTTTGCCATGAATGTTAAGAACCATCTGCTTTTGAAATAAATCTTCCTTGCCTCTTTAATAATTAACTTCTGGTGATCAAATACATCCTTCAGTCTTGGTCTATAAAGGGAAAAAAAAGAAAAAAGTGTACTCATCCATAAAAGAAGAACTAACACTGAGAATTTTTCTTTGCAATTCAGCCGCTGTGATCAGACCATGACAGAGCTGGGCTGTCAGACAAGGGAAAACCTCCTTGTCTGCACAATGTTTTGTGACAAGGATTAACATAAATTCCAGATGTAAAAAACCCTCACTTTCACCCACAGGGCTGGTTGTATCTAAGATGGTCCATGATGAAGACTGGGATGGAAACCACAAGCCGGAAGAAGTCTCCAGGTGTGTTTCACCAGGGATGGGCTCAAGAGAGATCTCGGCTGCAGAAATAGCCCCGTGAATCTTCAGTGGCTCCTGCTTCACCTGTAGCCTCCTCCAACATGGCAGATCTCTGCATTGTACAGGCATCTGCTGTGCTCCTGCCATGAGCATTCAGAGATTAACCAGCCCCAGTTATTTTAAATAACAAGGTGCACGAGCAAGGGAAATAAAACCTGTTGGTTGTGTGGCTAAATGGAGCTTTGAAAGGAAAGCTAAAGGACTGGGAAATCCCAGAGCTGCAAGCTGCTGGAGGCTGGGAAAGCCCAGGACTCTGCAGTGACAGGGTTTTTTGTTCTCCATGCCCTGAAGCACAGATAAAAAATAAAAAAATAAAAACCAGATGTATCCCCATTTGCCTGCTCAAATGGGCAGGTGCTAAGGCTTTCCATAAGAGCCAAGAACGATTATTTAAAAAACAAAAAAAAGAAGTCCAGGAGCCAACACACATTGCATGTTTTCTGTTGCAAAGCTCATCAGCAAGGAACAGAGCTGAGTGAAGAGACACAAGCCCTCAAATGTATTAAATGGTTCCTGCAGACATCAACAGATTCAACACGTAACTGACCTCTTGAATTAAACAGATGAATGTCAACTTTAATTTACCAAATTAATTAGTTTACACCCAGTCTGCCTCCCCCTACAAAAGAACAGTGTTTGCATATTGATCTGCAGCATATGCAGGTATGTACATATTATTGATCAATAAATCATTTCACAGGAACCAACTTAAACTCCACATGACTTAATGGCATCCTATTACCATGTGGCGATTTCTGTGAGCACTGCATTCCAATTTCTGAAATATTTACAGATTTTGAACTGGAAAAGACCAATTTGCAGCTCATATAAAGAGTAATTTACAACTGGCTATACAGAATACCTGAAATCTACCTCTAGAACAGACTGTAACCACTATATGCTATTGAGGAGATACTTCCATCCTTGTTTATCGCTTTTATTTAACACTATCAGTCCTCAAAGATCTGGTACCAACACACATTTGTTTGTCATTCTGAGAGTAAAACCTTTACTTACATCAGCAAGACAGCCAGAATAATCCATCAAGCAATAGCTACCTCAAACAGCAACTCGTTTCAAGCCAGTTTTCCACCGATGAACAGCTTTATACAACATTTTCCACTTGCCCAGTATCTGCCCCACTTGAATAATCTTATGGGAAGAACTTACAGATAAATTACTTATGCAGTTGGGTACAATATACCTTTGTTCCACATAATATAATTCACAGGAATTATTTCCAATGATGATTTACAGAGTTATATAACACAGCTACAGAGTTAAAATAACGACAGAGTAAAAAAAGAAATTAGAACCTATAACCACCGAAGAAATGTGTTTTGAAATATGGTTTGCAAATAGACAGTGAAGCATCGAGGCAGAGAGACTAAAGGATACTTCTGTAGGAAAAACAGCCAGGGAGTGAAAAGTGGGGGATTTGATAAGGCACCGTGCTCCTTTACTGCCACTTGCACAGATTGGTTTCACCCATTAATCTCCAAATTATTCATTGTTGGCTCCTTAGTGAAGTTATTAGTGACAGACTTTATTTCTGGATTTACTTTAGGTTTTTTTATACTGACCATAGACATCCCCGTTACACGTGTGCTCCTTTGCTTCCCAGCATGGATTTTTCATTTGGGAAATTACTAGAGGTCTTCTTCACATACAGGAATGGGCTTCAAAATACACTTAGACTCTACCTCTGCTCCCAAGCTCACACTGAGAAATTTGAAGTAGTGTATGGTAATTGCACATTAAAGAGAGGAAGACAGGCAATGACAAACTCCAATATTACAGGTACCAGAGCCTTAATAATGGAGATAAAAAGAGTAATACAGACAATAAAATTAATTTCATTAAATCACACGTGTTTTACAGAATAACTTCACTGCCTGAATGCAATGGAGGCCAATCTGACAGAACATATTTAAATTTCCGGGGAAGTGCACTGAATATTATTGGACAGTAACAGACTAAGTGTACATCTTCATAGTGTTAGTTACATTTAACAATAAATATTCGTTCATTCATTCATTCACAGGGAGTAGAAAGTGCTGGGAATAATCACATCACTTCCAGACTGCAAAATACTTCCTAGTCGCATCCATGAAGATTACTTAGAAGTCACTTTTATAAGCAATGGAAAAATTTGTTCCCACATCATTGCTCCAAGCACTTGAAATCTGTGGGGACGCACTGGTTTCCAGTCCCAGCTGTGAAAGGTGAAATCCCAACCCTCCAAAACCAACGGCAAAACTATCACTGCTTTAACCTCTGCTGCATTACAGAACACCGGTATTAACTACGTACCAGGGGCTGGCCTGAGTCAATCTGATGGGACGGAACAAATTAATCTCAATAATCCTACTACAGAACAATAAAAAAAAAATAATAAAATTAAAAGCAAGCCGTGCAGCTTCAAGTCTCTATAGTCCTTCAGGTTTTTTTCAGCCAGAGCTGTAGTCTGACAAAGAAAGCTTATGCAGTAACATTTTCTTTTGGTTTTCATTCCAACGCAGTACAGGCTTTTACCTGGGGAGGAAGTTTTGGAGCTATTAAAAACTCTAACACTGAGCCCCCCACCCCATTTGGGATACATTTGCTGGGGCTGCAGAAGATGCATCTATATTGAGAGGCCTTGGATCTTTTACTACCTTTTTTTTTTTTTTCTAAATATATGAACAAAAGACACAGCTCCAGGGCACTAGAAGTCAGCAATTCAGGTGTTGTGCTTTTCCTGAGAGCTCCCAGGAGCAACAGTCTCAGCAGAGATTTCCAGAATGGCATTTAACAGTGATGTGACCTCTTGCGGGAAAAGTATGAGCTGGTGGAAAGTCAGGGCCATGGTTCCTGAACTCCATAAAATGATAATATATTTAATATAGGTATTAAAGCTCTGTACATCTTTACCAGGTTCCATTCACTTTGGAGTCAAGTCTGTATTGAATTCAACAGAAATGCGGGGAAAAGAATGTTAGACACAGTAATCCTTATCAGAAACGTGTAAAACTTTCCCTGATCTGTCAAAGGCACTGAGCTGTCAGTAGTCAAAAAAAAAAGATAGGGCTCAGTGTCTGTCAAATCAGACAGACATGAAAAACCTGGATATCCATGTAAAAGAAAAAAAAAAAAAAACTAAAAAATGAATGTCAATCCATTTCTCCTCTTAAAAGCAACAGTCTAACAGGACAATTTGAGCTTTAGCACTGGAAATCATTTCTCCGCATTCTTTAAGTGTGCTCTGGAAGAAACAACACCAGGGACATTTTGTTCAGAACTACCATTTTCCTAGCTTAAATTTCCATAATTCCTCTATTATTTCCAAAGACAGCAGGCACAAACCAGCAATGGATCCCCCAGCTAAATTTGTGGGGTTTTGACAAAAAGGAAAGCAAGAATGGCTGCAACAAATGCAAGTGAGAAAGATTTCTTGACAGGACAGAATAACTGGTAGGGCCACCTACAATCTCCACTGTTACTTTTTTGCAGCTCTGTCCTTTTAGACAGGAAGGGTATTTTTCACCTCAATAAGAGCTGCTGAAGCATTGTCTGGCTGATATTCCATAACGGATGGAGAAAGACAGGCTTCACTAAAGGACATTTCCTTCATTTATCAGCCAAGAAAGCCAAGGCAAAGTTGGGCTCGAAAGGACGAGTGCCATCTTTAAGCACTCAGTAAGATCTCCTTGATAGCCAAGTAAGACATAACTCCATGGCTGCATCAATCTTAAAAATAGCAAATGTAGGAAGAAAAGCAGCAAAAGAAGAAGAGCAATTTAGTAACATAGTGAGAGTTAAGGACACCAGGGAAAGCCTATTGATTTCCTGAGTTTTAGAGCAGTTCTTGCTTCAGCATAACACAGCAAACATCTAGCAGCTACAGCCCCCAATGGATGGATGTCCTACTGCTTTCAGAGGGACTTCGGCTGTTCTTCAGCATTACATTGACCAGCCATGGAGTGCAGAAGCTGCTCATTCCACCAAGGAGCCTTGGATTCTCCCAAACAAAAGCATCAGTCTTGGCTGGTTCTTTCCCCCAAGCAGAGAAGCTTGAACTCCGGGTGGTCTGACCTCTGCACCACCCACCACATCAACCAACCAACCACAAACAGACCTCAGGAGGTCTTGTCTCTAAATACCCCTGGCTCCCTCCCCAAAGGTTACAAAGAAGTACCTGTCGTAATCTTGTCACTTATTTGAGTGGAGGAAAAAACCTCATGTTTCAGTAACTGGCTTTGAGTGGTGAAACACAGCAAAGTACTGCCATGGGTAACTGGAGAAGAAGATTACAGCTTCAGCGATTCCCATAGCTTTAAAAACAAGTTCAGACTGAGTAAATCTTAAGAATGAAAAAAAAAAACCACAAAAAAACCAAGGGGGAAGAGTGTTGCTGATTGGGCAAGACAAGACCTTTAAAACACATTTGTCCTTATTGGTTAAAGTTAGTATTAGATGCTCAGAGCATGTGCATCTTCCAAGCCCACCTCTCTGGTCATGCTTCAGCACGAGTGGCACAACAGCTCACAGGCTAAGGTGGCTAATAATTGGATTAGCCTGATTGAACTAAAAGTTATATTTTATCTCACTAATGGCCATTTCAGACTATAATAATTTCCTTTGGTTGTTGAAAAGGAACTTGTGAAAAATAACATGATGAGTGGTCAAAAGATAATAGTTATTTTTCAATGGATAGTGGAGAAAGTTGTAAAAATATTATAAATATATATATCTATATATATGTAAAAGAAAACAGTGAATTGCATGACTTTGAAAAGCTTTGCTCAGCCAGGACTGTGGTTTTAGTTTTAGCCTCATAAAAGATATAATTCAATTTATCTTAGTCCCCTAAAAGGGGCCACAGTGTTACGTGATGACACGGAACCTGGTCTTGAGTCTAAGTCTTTGATGATGAACACAAAAACTATTCTATCTCTTGATTCCCAGCCTATAAAAGAGCAAACAAGTTAAAAACCTGTATTGTCATTTATGTGGCTACACACCAGTGGAAGAAATGGAAAATTCTGGGTAAACTGCAAACAGCCACACTCAGTATTGCTCCAGGCATTATAAATCGTTTTGAATTCTGGCAACAGGCAAGGAATAAAATGAAAATTATGCCACTGGTGCTCTCCAGTTGATCAAATAAAGGATATCTTTAATTGCTTTATTACTAAGAACAGCGGATCAGTACAGGAGAGCACAAAGTGTCACTGGGCTTCAGGTTGAAAACCCAACTCTGTTTAAAGGTCAGCTCCTCTACACACACCGTGTCTGCTCAACTACAGTTCAAAAAAGAACAACAGAAACCATCCTGTCACTGTCAGCTCCTGTCAGAGATTTCCTTCTGATGAACAGTAATTTGAAAGCTCCAGATACATATATATTTGTATCAATACGGTTGGTGAGAAACTCCTTTGATTATTTAATTCTCAAATCTAAGCCTTTCACCCTGTAGTATTTTGATATCTAAAACATTTTGCATTTCCAAACTAAACTGAAAGAGTTTTAATGGTGTATTTTTGACCATGAAAGGAATAGATTTCTTGTTTCCAGATCCATTATCCAAAACATCAGGGAGGTGAATCCGTGATGCTTGAACCATTAAATTCAAAGTTCATTGAAAAACTGGTCCAAACATTTGTTTTCATCCAAGATAAATACACTATAAGACCTAAAAAAGATGTTTTAAATATGTGTGTGCATATATACACATATATGTACAATTAAAAAAAAAAAAAGTTGCTTTAACTTCATCTTTAGTGTCCAATGTGAATGAAACTCAAATCAGAAATGCAAACCCACTTTTGCATTCAGACACAGATTCAAAGGTGATTGGACTTTACTTCTGCAGGGATGTTGGACATCACTGTTCCAGGCAAAATAGAGTTCAGGCTTTCCAACTACATATAAGTTTAATGTTAAGAATACGTGCAAACATCATGCTGAACTAAGACCTATCTTATGGTTCATATCAAAATATGGAGAGCTTTAACTGGAAATATAACCCATTATTGAATTGTTATTCCCAACTAAATTCAGTCTCATTGCTTAAGCCACCAGAATGGGCGACGAGCTGCTCGCAGAGCTTTTCACACAGCTTTGTTATAAAACAATGATGGAATCATGAATAAGCAAAACCTGTGGTAGGCAAACAGCAAACATAGGATATTGCAGACATATCACTCTTGACAGAGCTAAGCAGTAGGTGATACAGATAAGTGGGGTTGGAATAAAGTATGATTAAACCAGTCTTTTCCATTCCGTTTTGATTTAAGAGTACAAAGTGCGAACTATTCATCTTCTGTCTGGAGGCAGTAAATCAACTGATAAAGAAAAGTGAAAAGTAAGTGGGGTGCCAGGAAAATCCTCACGTGCTGGTAAATTGCTTATGGAAAGGAGAAAAAGAGGATTAAATAACAATACAGGAGTATTGACCCTAGGCATCATCACAATTTATGCAAGGTTAGTACAGCCACAAAAATTAATATCAACAACAAGCACAAAAGGAGGGAAGAAAAGAGTAAATACCAGTAGAGTCAAGGTCTTGTGGTGCAGAAGAGTTCATGGCAGCTCTGGATCTAAGCCAGAGTCCCTGCTTATTTTCCTTTTGATTCAGCCAGCATATGATAGAATTGATGAATTTTAAAGAATAGGAGGAGAAGAGCTGCGGTGCCACTGAAGTATCACCACTACAGGAGACAGTCCTAGTGCTCCTGGAGTTATGGAGAAGAAAATATACCAGCAACTTCTCTCTCTGATTCTGTGAAGCTGGAATTGATGCTTATTTCCATTTGCTTTTGAAGGTTTGAATTTTCCATGGCAGTTTGAAGGTCAGCAATTGCTACTGGCAAAGGTGGAATCTACCATTCCTAAGGAGTGTAACCCCAGGCAGGTGTCACCCAGCAAGAGCAGGGAAACCACATGAACCCAGCATGTTTCCTAGTTTTCACTGTGTGGAAATAAGGGAGAAAGAAAAAACAATAGAAAAAGAAAAAACAGCATAAAAATAAAAAAACAACCAACCTAAAAATACCAAACCACACTTGCTTGGTTCAATTGCAATTCCAAAACAAATACATAAATAAAACAACTTAGTTTGGGACTAAAAATATTTTATAATCCAAATCCTAAAGCACAATTTCTTTCAAAGATTCTGCTTTTTCATATTCAGTTACGCATGAGTGTGGTTTTATTTGTTGTATGATAGACAATCCACTCACAAAGTGTTTGCCAATTCTGCAGACAGGTAGATTTTTACTAATACCAGATGGTAACTGAAACTGTCCCATCTTTGTCAAAGGACGGGGCTGAGGACCCTTCAGGGAAAAGCTGTCTCATCGCCTTAACAGCTGCAGAAAAATCAAACCCTGCTGTAGAACCCAAACTGGCCAAAGCTGCCTTGGTGCCTGTGATGACTTTTGCAGAGGAAAATCCCAATGCTCAGAGCACAGTAGACTTTCTTCCAGTTGGAGCTTCAAACAAAAAACTCCCAACAATATTTTTAATTGCTTTTTCTCTTCCCAAGCTTCTAGGTCACAGGGTTGTACTTTGAACCTTAATACATGCCCATGTCCTAACTTCATGTCATTTGCCTAAGAGTACACACCCACGAATGGCTCAGGAGATAACGTTGTCACCTGCAGCCACATCATGGAATGAGCAGCTGGTCCTGGTTCAGGGATTACCAAGGTGTTCTATCACAAATTGTTATAGCACAATTCAGTGTCATGAACCTCTCAAATCTGACCCTACCCAATACCACTCCCATTTCTGTGCTCACAGAAATCTTCCCTCCTCTTCCTCTGAGAGAATGTAAGACAGAGAATTCAATTGTTGAAAGATACACAGCTCTCCTGTTCCCTCCTAAAAATAATGATCCCATTAAAACACGTCACTTCATGCTGCAAATGTGCCCGATTCACTTCTGCTTGCACTGGGCTGCTGAATGCAGACAGCAAAACATAGCATATTTTAAACTTGCAGAATGAGAAAGTCTTAGTCTTTTAAATTAAATCATTATATTGAGGTTAGAATATAATGCTGAACTACCGAGGAAACCGGTACGGAGCCTCCTGAGGAAGGATCAATGTGTCAGCCAGGAAGAGATGGAGTCATGAAGCAGAATTGGCATTCTTTAGAGAAATAGCAATGCAAAATGAGCTAGAAACAAGCTGAATGGGTGAAATGAAGGGGATAATCCTGCATCTTTCACAAAAGCCTACAAGGAGATTAGTTGCCAGCACTCGCTATATTCTTGCGGCACAGTGGTTTGATGGCTTGATGAATAGTTGGTAATTATTTTTCCTTCACCAATATTGTAAATCAGCAAGAATAATAAAAATCTCTGTACCGCCATCTCCACCACTACATGATTAACAGTACTTTTTGCCCTTAGATTTTAACTACTTCAGGAAAGAGCTATTTGGGACTTGGGCTGACAAAGCAAGGGGGACATATGGGCAGGGTGATGCATCAGAACTGGCAGATGACACTGTCCCCTCTCGTGCTGTCACAGCACCTTGTGTCCCCAACGTCAATGGCAATGTTGGAAGAGGTTCTTTACTGGACATGAAGCTGCATGAAGTCCATGGCCATTGAGGGAGCAGAGACACACACAGCTGCTTCCCCAGCTCACCAGGGAAGGGGCTGTGAAGGCCAGGGAAAGTGATGTGCTTTGAATAATCCCTCAAGACTGGAATTTCTCAGCCTGCAAGACCACATTATATCTGGAAATAAACAGGGCATAAAGTGATTCCCAGCCCAGGACCCTTTCCTAAGACAAGACGCAAAGAGATCCTTAATCAACTGAATTGGACCATAAACCATCAAGCAGGAGAGACGCTGCCCTGGGCGCTGCTGCTGCCTGACATGAGACCTAATCTGCTCCTGACGCCAAGCAGAGGACACAGACACCATCAAGAGCCATCTGGTCACTTTGCTGGACCCTGTGCTCACCGGAGAATATCACACGTTCCTCTTACAGTTGCATTCTGCAGCCCAGGTAAAATTTTTTTGAGATTGCAAGTCTGGGAAGGCAAGCCAGCTGCCTTCAGGTACATAAATCCACTGTCATTTGCACAGTAGGTCTGCGAAAGAAGTATTGCTTTTGCTGTTTCAACTGATGTCAGCAGTTACAGTGGATGGGAGGAGAGAGAAGAGGGAAGAAATAGCAAGGCATATCCGAGCCTTTCTGATTTACCTTAAATCTTCACTTCTACTGGAGGAAACAGCATTAGGGTTGATGTGACAGTAGCTGCACTGGATCTCAGTTGGGAGGGGTTGTCTGCTCCTCACAAAGCCAATTACACAGGACAAATTAATCAGTTCCAAACTGCTGTCTATGTGATGAGGTGGGTCCTGGTTCATGGCTGGAGGATTTACCGAGGATGAGTCACATGTGGGGTTATATGCATGGACCCAGGGTGACAATTTAAGAGTGCTGACAACACCTTTAAAGGGCCGACTCACAGGGTGTGCATTTAGACAGAAGAGCTCCTATGTATTTCTTTACTTTTCAGCAGTACTTGGACAGTAATCTGTGTCATTTCCAGATTCATTGTGTTACCATATGGTTTCCTTGCACAAACAGGCCCAAAGTGAAGCTCTGCATTACAGAAGAGCCCTAGGAGTAGGCAGCGGTAAGGAGAGCCATAGTCCTACCGCTCCACTTTCCCAACTCATGTCTGCTCAGAAACGCCTCCAAAAAAACCCTTCTGAAAGTATCCTCATCACCCTAATAGGATTGCAGCATCCCCAGGCAAGCTACCTCTTACAGCATACAGTTAATCCCAACCCAACAGCCAAGTGCTCAACTGGATTGATGTGCCTGGAGAGCAAACTAAGGCTGTAACATGGTTAGAAAGGGAGGTGCAACCACAGGCACTTTTTTGAAGCTATGGGCAAAGGTTTATCACAGAATCTCAACTCAGCTTTTCAAGGGAAAGAAGTTATAATTCCCACTAACACAAACCCCACACATCATACCCAGCACCCTGCACAGAGTCAGCACCTACACCAATGCAAACCCAAGCCCAAACACCACTGAGCCCACACAGATAGACAATTTCCACTGTGTGTTATCAAACCACCATGAAGTAGTAAAGCATTATTTTCCAGTGATGAGATGAGGTTTTTGGACAGTGAATAGAGCTTTAAGTATTTATTCCCCCTTCTTTGTGTATCAAGAAATTTCTGGCTGAATAATCCTATCCTAAAGCACAGTTTGTGGAGTACTTGGCATTAATTCTGCAGGCGTGCTGCCACGAGCATTCAATCAGGCTGCTCAATTACACAGTAACTGAATGCTGACACCTACTGACACACAAAGCCCTCAGACTATAACATCTCCGCAGAATCCCGACTGATGCTCATCATGCACATGATTCAGCTTCTCCCTCAGCAGCATTAAGGGTAAGGATGGGACCACGCATCTTTCCAAAGGGATTGAAACAGCTGCAGTATTCTATCAACCTAAACAGCAGAGTTTTTACTAAGTTTGTAACAAAAATACATGTATATGCATTGAAGTCACACGCAAAATTACTCACATCAATAGCTAACTGCAAGTCAGTACCGGATCAGGCTGGGAAACCTGAGGAAACACGGTGATTCAGCCACTGCAGTCATTCAAAGCTGCACAAGCTTGAAATAATGATGTCATTTATGCCACTCAACTTGTGTGACACTGCTGCTTCCAGGTGTGCTGGGTCCCCAGCCCCCAGGCTGCACTGGAAACAGGAGCCCACTGCAAGCAGAATTGAGTCAGGGGAGATTAGTGTCGTAAAGTGGTATGTGTCAGTGAAATATTTACCTTGAAATAAGAACATGGTATTGTAGTATTTTATACGTTCCTTCAGGAAAAACGTATTCTTCCATTATGTACATACTCAAAGATAATTAATAGTGGAATATATTAACCTTATTATCCTCAGTCTGTTCTTGAGCAGAACATCTGTTGATCTCAGTTCATACACCAACAACTACAAAAAGGTTTTGGTGAATCAAGTCTTAGTAAAAACACAACAATTAATTCAAAATATTACTGATTTACTGAGTTGGAATTAATTTTTACCATATTGCAGAAAAGAAAAGCAGATTTGCACAGAAGCATGCATAAAGACAAAGCAAAAATGGTTTAGAATGAAGTTTTGACTAGACTCAATGATTAGATTTTCAGTCATCAGGCACAAATAAACACAGAGTATATTATTTATTTGCTCACAGTACATACTCTTAGCCATTTGGTGAGCTAACAGGCTCCATCAGCAATGGAAGGAAATGCCAATCTTCTCTAAGTGTATTCAGAAATATAAGTATAACTTCACCATGCCCATGATAAATTAGAGGGATTGCTCCTTAGCCCACCATCCGTTTTCTGTTGAGATTTGTGCATGGGCCCACACCAGTCTCAGCAGAGGGGAATGAGCAGAGGCACAAAGTGGCTGATGTACAGGACCACGGGTGCCATAAGGAGACGATGAACCACTTCATTATAATACTTTGCTACAGTTGTGAAAGTGCTTCCTCAGTGATTGAGGGCTATTAAAAATGGTTGACATCCCTTTATTTCAACTGTCATTAGAAAATGCAAATGAGCTGAAGGGCATTCACAGGGTTGCCCTGACCTGGGTTATCGTCTGTTGCCAACAGGGTGCTGGAGCCTTTCTCTTGGCTGTGAGTGAAAAGTATGTACAGAAGAGTCACTGACTGATTGCTTCCGATTTCCTTATGTAGTGTCCCAACAATGCCAATTGAAAGTAATTATAGCAATAAATTATTAGTACAGGAACACAATCAACTATTAATTCTTTATCCATTTTGGCTGTAATAGACTATTCCTCTGGGAGGGAAAAAATACTGTTACAGTAACATTGAAAAGAATTGGCTATAATAATTATTTCACATTTCTGCACAAGCGTACATGAAAACTTCTTCAGCTGTTATATGGGATTTTGCTATTATTAGTGTAAGCTGCAAGCTCTGACACAGAAACACACACAAATTCCTTTCCCCCCACTTTCTTGAAATAGAACAGGGAAAAAGCCCTCTCTGTTCTCTAACACCTCCTTAGCAGATGGCACTGAAGCTACACACCTCCCACACCCAGCTGGAAGGTATGATACAGGAAAATTCCTCCCTCTTTAAAAAGTCCAGTTTAAAAAGAATCCCACAGAGAAAGCAGGGAGGTGGCAAAAGCCCCCGCAGGGATGCCCCCAACACTGTCACCACCCCTCCACTGCCATATGAGCTTTCTTCCACTTCAGTGGCTCTGGACCAGCCCCATTTCTTTCTTAGCTCACTTTCTAAATCCAAAGCAGCTCTAACATCCACTCTATTTTCTCTCTTCTTCCTGCCTTGATCAGCCCATTTAAGTTCCTGCTCTGCCCCTTTTCCCCCTTCCATCCAGCCTTGTCCTTCACGGAGAGGAGTAAACATTTCTGCAGCTTCTCACAATCACAAGCTTTTCTACAGCGAGACAATAGGTTTTTTCCCCCCTGTATAGTAAGCAGAAAATTGGAAAAAAAAACTTCAGATTCATCATTTTGCTCTATTAACTCCCACTTACAATGGAAGAAACAAAGAAAGAAAAGATGAAACTGGCTTCTTCCCACACTGCTGGGTGTCACCAAGTAGAATCATAGAATTGTTATGGTTGGAAGAAACCTTTTAAGATCATCAAGTCCAACCGTTAACTCAACACTGCCAAGTTACCACTAAACCATGTCCCTCAGCGCCACATCTACATGTCTTTTAAATACCTCCAGGGATGGTGACTCAACCATTTCCCCAGGCAGCCTGTTCCAATGTTTAATAGCCCTTTCAGTGAAGAAAAGTTTCCTAATCTCCAATCTAAACCTCCCCTGGCGCAAGTTGAGGCTGTCTCCTCTTGTCCTATCACTTGTTACTTAGGAGAGGAGACCGACCCCCTCCTGGATACACCCTCCTTTCAGGGAGCTGGAGAGAGCCAGAAGGTCTCCCCTCAACCTCCTTTTCTCCAGGCTGAACACCCCCAGCCCCCTCAGCCGCTGGACCCAGCACTTGGCCATATAGAACCTCATGCCACTGGCCTCAGCTCATCTATCCAGCCTGTTCAGATCCCTCTGGAGAATCTTCCTTCCCTCAAGTAGGCCAACATTCCCACCTAATTTGGTGTCATCTGTGAAATTCTTGTGAGTGCTCTCAATCCCCTCATCCAGGTCACTGATACAGATATAAAACAGGACCAGCCCCAATACTGAGTGCTGGGGAACATCATCTGTGACTGTGTTGTCCTAAGGTTGTTGCGCAGAAAGACAGCCACAACATAGGATACAGCCTGATGAGCAATCCTGTACTACTGTGACCTAAATTCCTGTACTAAGTACACTTAAAAATCCCCCAAACCAAGTTACTTTTATCAGCAATTCAATTTTCAGCCATCAAGTCAGGTGAATATGAAACGTTTACCCCTAAAAATTAGTCCAACATTGAAGTATCATTTGAGAATTATAGTTCAACCATACTAAAACATCAGCAGTAAACACACAGATGAATGACTGGTCTAGTCCACTGGCCTGGACACCTTGAAGTCCTGCTAAAACTCAGTTGTCTTTGATTGGGAGTTTTCCTCAATCTTTCTTAAATGACATTAAAACAGTCGCTGCTGGCTCTGACCTCTGGATGATCAAGAGAAGACAACATTCAAGCTCTTTGAAAATATTCTACATTCTGCAAAGCAGAAAGGGTTTTAAACAGATTATGGTACCTGCTTTTAGTAATAATTATCCATGAATATAAATTATCCCCTACCATTTGTCACTATTGCATAAAAGGAATTCGGCTATGATCAATAATTAGAAACCAATTACAGAGCTTTGTGTGCAACAGAAGATTACTTTTATGTCTTGGGTGCCTTTATGCCTCTATTACTAGCATTCTGTAAGGGTGGTAATCCATCTTAATGATTCTTAAATCATATATGAATACAAAAGTGCCTATAGCACTATTCAATTCTTATTTAAGTCCAAGGAAAACTGCCTGTTTGAATTATACAGAAGTCCTGTTTCTCCTGAAATGCACTTTGATGTGATTCTGTGCAAATACATGTCAGGCATAAAACAATCTCTTTTTGGAAACAGGTAACCCAGTAATGCTGCTCATTGATCCAGGCTATGAAACCCATTCTACTTTTGTTTTTCCCAAGATATAATTTTTCCTTTCCTGATTAATAAATTCTAAGGAACGGGGAGCGTATTGGCAGGTCCCTCTCTCAAGAACAGCCAAAGGTCTGCAGTGATGGACACTAATGTGATGGTTCATATTTCAACTTTGTGTTCAGCCTGGGACTATTGACACGCTCCTCCTGAGGCATAAATCAAATTATTCTCACTTCTCTGGTCTGCTTCGTTCTTAATTTCTCATTAGAGAAGTTTTAGTGGACCAGGAATACTAGAATATTGAGCAATATGCGTTTGATCATAAAGATTTTTTTGCCTCCCCCTGCTTTTTTAGCTGAAAACCAGGTCTGAATACAGATTTCTAATGAAGCCTACAGCTCTAGTAGTGACTACTCTCACCATTAACCCCTGGATTAAGTCCTTTTGTGTTATTTTCTGACACGTGTGTGGGAATTCTCGTCGTCTATTAGAAAATTTTCAGGGCTTTTTCAAATGAATTCATACATTTTCAAAAGGTATAATTTTTCTTACACATGTAAGACATCAGCCTTACCACACTGTAGTTCTAAGATACTGGAGTTAATAGCAAACTAATCCTCAGATTCCAATTAAAACCCCAAAGAGTAGTGTTTGGGTTCACTTTCCAGTAAACAGACTATTTTCAGAGTTGTTTTTAATGCAAGTACAAAACAAATTCTGAAGTGTCGTCTCACAAGACCAAATTTAAGTATAGCATGAACTAGTACAAGCCAAATAAAGTTTCTTTTTCCCCCACGAAACGATCAATCACATAAGAAAAGCTGAAACACATAAGTAATGCTGCCTGCTGTTAAGAACCACGGAGGGCATCGCTGAATAACCACACCTGGGAGGCGCAGAAGTGTTTCAGCAAGAAAGCAGGTAACGGGCTGACAAAAGACTTCAAAATGTGGTGTATTGTTTAGGCAAACTCACCGAGATTCATACAGGCCCCATTTTTACAGGAGAAACAACATTGGCGGTCCCTGCTGTGTCCCAGGAGAGGCAGCAGCCTGTCTGCAAGCCCCCCAGCAGTGTCCCCTCCTGAGCTATTCAAGAAAAAGAAAACATGATCAGTTATCCTTCCTACTGCTCTGCAAAATGCAGAAAGCACACTGAATTCATCGAGACATTTAAAATTCTTCGCAAAAAGCATCATTTCTGAAACACAGATCTTGAAAATAATACTAGTTCCTAGTGACAGACAAAAAAGAAATTGTCCAAGGAATTAAAAAATAAAATAAAATAAATAAAATGGAGGAGGGCCAGAGCTGGACACAGGACACAGCTTCAGCTGATCTGAAATGAACACATCACAAGAAGTGACATTTATGGTGAAAACACAGGATTCACTCTCCCAACAAAATCAATGCATCAACAGCCCCAAACGACCCCATCAACAACAGCCCAAGGCTGAGTGCAAGGCAGGGAAAGCTTCTGAGGCCAGGGATGAAGACCAGCTCTAGCCCTACTCTAGCCCTACAAAGATGACACAAGAGAAAGTGCCAAGAGATGAGGAGATGCAGCCACTGGAGACTGGGAGGAGAAGGTCCTGTGGTGCACAGAACTGGGGTTCCACCTGTACCTGCATCATCTCAGAAACTCTTTTGTACTATTAAGGGATGCTCTGATGTTGTTAGTTGTGTACAATTCATGGAACACAAGGCAAGTGCAATGAGAAGAGGAGACCACAAATTAGTCAAGAACAAAAGTAAGACCACCAAAGACTCTAGCTGTGAGAGGCTTTGTACATCATGCATGTCATGGGACAGGAGAATACAGTATCAGCTTGAATACTGCACTCTGGTGAGCAAATGAGGTTGGCACATACCTCAGCTACTGCCACAGATTATTTAATATCATCATTGCAAGCAGAAAAGTTTTAAGCAAACGTTTGTGGTTTGGCCTAATGTTCTTAATCTTTTTTAAACGGGGCTTTTATCTGCATTCCTAATTTAAATGGAACGAAAATACAGAGGTAAGGTCTATGTGTCTCTTCTGAGTCAGTTTAAATGCAGTCTTGTTGGAAAGTGGATTCAAGGATTAGAAATAACAGGAATTTTTTCCTGGATCATTTTCCCACGGTTCTATCCCCCCACTCTTTTCCCATGTTTGTGAAAAGAGGATGAGGAAGGAACCTGGACAATTTTGGAGGAGCCAGATCATTTTTTAAGTGGTTTTGCACTAAAGTTTCTGTAAATTACTTCAAACTCTAATTCAAGATTAAAAAAAAAAAAAAAAAGCCAAAGAAACAGTTTCATGTCTATTTAAATAACAGATTTAATTTGGTTCAAAGTTGCTTTTCCAACAAAACAAAAACAATGGAGAAAATATTTCCTTGTCCCATTTACAACCTTTTAGCACCCACAAAACAATTCCGCAGACACAGACAAAAACGGAAAGCAAAAAAAAATCCCAACTTTCCCAATTCACAGCTGTGACTGGGAGGGTGAGTCCGGGTTAGCGCTCGGCAAGTACGGCCCAGGTAATTACGAGGAGCAGTCCAACGTCATAAAATCCTGCTTTGCTTCTCCTCCGAGACCCACACTTCAGCACTAGATGAGTGTCTCCCCCCTCTCCTTAACGGAAAGCAAAGGTAGCTCTTGCTTTCCCCGTAGGGGTTTTTCCTCGGTGCTTGCAGCAGCTTTTTGATACCAGGTCCTGTGTGACTTGACTGGGAAACCATTCATTCCTTTATTTCTACTTTGGAGCAAGCAAATAAAGGATAGAGAATAATTTTATTGAATTATTCAAAGTCATTCTAAGTACAAGGGGTTTTTTACCTGCTTTTTCTTACAAAGGATAGTGGAAATGGAAACATCTACCAGGCTGCTTACCCCTCTAAATTACTCTTTGCACCTTCTCAGCCACCTTTGCTTATCTATATTGTTTCCAAGAAAAACCTGTTCATTTACCGACATCCGTAACTGTGATAAAGCGTGATTGAAAGCTTGGAGTGTCAGATAGAGAGCTGTTATCACAGCTTGATTTTGAGCTTGGAATTATACTGTATAATATCCTCTCCAAACAACACACCTTTAAAGTGAATTTATGAATGGCTTTTGCTAGATCTGAGGATAAACTTCTGGTAATAGAAAAGCGTCTATGAGCTGATGGACAGCCTTATCGTTGGTGAGGGTTAGATACATTTATGCTGTACTGGGAATTCCATGGATCAGAAGTCCCTTTACACTAATTAAATGTCATAGATAAATGCCTTCAGTTTCCAAATAATTTATCCTCCTTCCCATTCGCTTTCAAACCAGGGGAATTGAACTGATTGAGGCTAGAGGCACATTAATATTTAGTATATAATTGCCTATGGGAGTGGGAGAAACCACTAGACATCACTTCTGAACATCCACATCCTCTTCCACCACACCTCCATATCCATGTCCATGTTCCTATGCAGAAGCAGCGCAGGCTGGGCACTGGGCAGAGCTATCAGTCAACTGTGTATTGTGATAATGTTTGCATTACACTAATTGTCCATTCACAGTCTCAGATAATCACTGAAAACTGAATGAATTTGAAATTTGTTCAATAAGCCAACTAACTGCAGGACAGGCTCAAAACCTGCACAGTATTTAAAGTAATCCTTCTGGTCACCCCTTCGGGGGGGTGGGGGGGTGGTTTGGTTTTTGCTGCGAGGTCAATGCACATCATAATTTTACAAGCAAATTGGATTGTGTTCTAATTTTCTTTTGTTTCACTTTGTTACAGCCAGTTGTCCTGTTATGACATTGTACAAAAGCTGGTAGAGAATAAATCTAAACAACAACACAGTTGTAAGGAACTAAGGCATTTTTGTCCATTTAATTTCAAATGTTGGTTCTCCTCAAATAAAAGGACTAGTTTTTCGAATAACTCTCCAAACCAGCAAAGATTTTCTGTATCATTTTTTGTCATCTACTCAATGAATCCATACAAAATTGTTTGATGCTCCATCTTCATCAACTTCTGCACAATTTTTCCATTGCACTTCACTGACTCCAACTCTTGTGTACTATGATAAAGGCTGCCTCTGGGTGCTTTTCCAAGTAAATACTTTTGAACTTCCAAATGGAGTCTACTCTACACGTGAGCTGATTAGGAAATTAATTGGAAAGAGCTGTGCTTCTATCTACCTTTTCAAAAACACGGGACATGAGCAAGTACATCAGGGCCAGGCAGAGGTGAGCTGGCACCTACACTGCCAGGACATGGTGCTGTCACCTAAAATGAGGATGCTTTACAGGAGCTAAAAACACAGGTAGGGAAAGAGTTGAAACATTCATCAGTATCATCATCTAAAAATCACACCGGCAGCTTGGTGCCCCACCTTGCCTCAGAAGACTCAGGAGGGAAGAGTCACTAATTCAAATGCCAAGTGCAGGAGGAATTGAGCAATTATGTTTATGTAGCATGAAGGAAAAATAAACATTTTAACTTCTGCACCTAATGGAAAACTACAATTCTTCTCTCTATGCTCTTCCCGCTGATGGCTTGGCCATCAGACTGCATATGCTCATCCCATAATTTGACACAGCATTTCCTTTGGAAGTAAAGAGAAAGCAGGAGTACATTTTTTAATTTCATAACAACATTTGATTCTTTACGACCTTATTAGTAACTTAATAAAGTGCAAGAACACAAAAGTGTATGGAGTACTCACCCTTTTGTTGCTGTGACAGTCAAAGATAGAGCGAGGGGAAGTCTGCAGGAAGAGTCAGTATGTTTTGTTAAACATATTTGATGGAGAAGAAAGTCTTCAAGCACCCAAAGCATGTTTGAGGTTTTTTTTTTTTTTTTTTTGTTTGTTTTGGGGTTTTTTTTTTGTTTGGGTTTTTTTTCCCCTGATCTACCAAAATGCACTACCCCTCGCTCTGCTTTGCTTAAAAATGTGTGTGTGAAGAAGTGAAATCCAAACCTTTGGTAGGTCGCTTGTGCATGACATACAAAGGCTCTCACAAAGTTCTGGAGTGATGAAATTTATAGTCTTATTTTAACTGGATGTATTCTTCTATACTTAATAATAAGCCAGATTTTAGATTTGATTAGATTGGAAAACAAAGAGTTAATTTGACTAAGGGATGTCTTCATATAATATAGCACAGCAAATGCATTAAACTCAGAGTATAGAGGAAGCCTCAGAACATAGCTATTGAGGAATTATCAAGCTGGTACCCAAAAGCCCTACAAATGGATATAAATAGTAGAGGTAATAATATAGGAATTTGAATTTCATTTTCAAATTATCTGTTTCCTATAATAATTCAAACAAGAGATTTCCAAATGTTATGTTCATCTGTCATATGATTAAAATAGTACAAAAGTTGTCTAAGAACAAAGATATGCCAAAGAATTAAGACATCCATTTGAAAGGTTTAGGCATTGATAAAGAAAAAAAATTAACAATATAACTCATCCTTATCCATCTGGGGCAATTGCACCAAGCTTTCATTCTCTGATTTAAAAATAAATAAAAAAATCTAAAATTTCAGATTTCTCAGCTGCTCCAGAGGCAGCACAGGCTGGATGGGGCTTGGACCATCTTGGTCTAGTGGGACGTTTCCCCGCCCAGGGCAGGGGGGTTTGAACTTGATGCTCTTTAAGGTCCCTTTTAACCCAATCCATTCTATTATTTATTCCTTTTCAGCATTTTGAAACTTGTGTGCAATCAGCCGGTTTGCAGGTGGGTCCGAGAGCTGGAACTTGATACACGCAATAGCTTCACAAGAAGTTCAAACTCTGAACTTCCCATCCAGAGGCCAAACCCACCACTTCATGCCCAGATCCAGAAGTGCAAACTTCTAATTTAAACCTCTGGGACCTTCTCTGACAACGTGGTTAGAATGCGCCTGAACGCTCCCCTTGTCATTGTTTTTATCCTCCCCAGTGGGCAGCCTCCCTGCAAGGAAGGAAACTCTTCTTCTCCACCCTGCCCTGGCTCTCCACCCAGGCATCTCTTTTTGTAGTTGATGGAAGAGGCTTGCAGATGGTGTGTAGCTAAAAGGCTGCCAAAAAACCAAACCCAACAAAGGGAGTAAACTCTCCATGTCCACAGAGGAATAAAGGAGAAAAACAGACCATGCCCTGTGCTGAGTTCTCCAACTGTAAGGGCAGTCAGGCTGTAGAGCAGCAGGGATTACAGCCCATCACCGGAGGAGTTTGTAGGTTGGGGGAAGAAGCAGCTATAACCATTATTAGTTAGGAGCAATTTTAGTGTAATTAGAACAAGTTTCTAACAAAGCAGTCAGCCAACATTTTTTTTTTTTTTAGAAGAAAACCTACAGATCATCACGATTGAGTGGGCACAATCAAGTACATCTGTGAAATAAGATATGACGTACCTAACTGTGCTTCTCCTGCTACAGCTGAACATTTTAATTAGGCTGCACTAACTGCCCAGTGCCATCTTCGATTTGCAGCTCTCCCCAAAGCTGACGTACAGAATTTCTAAATCTACATGTGGGCCTTTTTCTAGTCTTTGATGCCTGTGAACTACCAGAAGTCCATAAAATACAAGGCTAAATAAACTAGGTCAATTTTAAGGCACTCTGACAAGCCTATTTTCTTTGATGCTGTGATTATGAAATAAATTAATACTTCAGTTGATATTTTTACTCTTTTTCCACACCGTAACGCTATGCTATATGAATGCAATAACTTTCCTCTCTATGGAAGAATCCCATTTTTCTTGAGACAAGGAAGAAACAAAAGTCACCTGACACAAGCAGGGCTAAGAGACCTCTTATGTGGGTTTAGACTTTAGATACCCAACACAGGAGTCAGATTTAAGATCAGAAAACCTGTAGTGAACAGAAAATGTCCTGTGTATCCAAATGGCAACAGAGACCCTACAAGTCCTCAATCTGGTCCACTCCAGGGAGGTGGACAATGCAGGAAAAAGGAAGGACTTTTCTCAGCAGCACCACCAGGAGCACACTCAGACCTGTGTGACATCTGGCTGCACTGGCTTAGGAAAAGGGGAAGTCCCCACTGCTTTGTGTTTAAAGCCCAGCCTTTCCCAAGTCCTGGAATGTCTCCGCCCCACAGGCCAAGTCCTGGTGTCCAGATCAGACTGACCAACGCCTTCCTGAGAGCATGGAGAGGCAGAGCTTGAGACAGACAAGGGCCTCTGAGGTTGAAAGAGAAGCTATTTCAGGTATTCAGGCAGCAGCTGAGTGAGATTTTCATGATCACAACTTTGTGAACAGATGCATAAATGCCATCAAAAATCCTTTCCTTGTCTTCCCTTTATATTCCATCCCTCGGTTTTCCCAGCTGTAAAATGAGGTTAACTTTTCAAGGGCTTTGCAAGGGTGCTGCGAGGATAACTATGGTACCACAGATACATTAGTGAATTACTTTCTTAATAAGATGCTCAGATAGGACATTAATAAGATCTGACATCCCATGGAGAAAAACAGCAACGGTCCAGAATTTTAAACAGGAAGCCACAAAGCCTTCAGCAAACTCAAGACTCCTGTGAAAGCTTGACCACCCCGCTCTTTTAGATTCTAAGAGTTGTGATCTCCTGGGAAAAATTTGCATACCGCTCCCATCAGGGCGCTAAAAGGTCTACCAGGAGGTCATCCAGACCATCTCCTCTGTACTCCAAAAAGAAGAGGCAAACCATCTTGAAATTCAACATATTCCACAGCTTCTCTGCTCAACCACAAATATGCTCAACACTTTGAAAACCACGAACTCAAAGCTTCTGTGAAGTTTTCCTAAATGAAATTTATTGTTACAAATAATATTTTAGGATTATTGGACAACAGGAGAGTATTTATATTTATACACAAGAGAATGAGTTCATGCAAGTGGTCATAGTTGACCAAACAAAATAAGCTCCAGTTCAGTATGTAGTTAATACTGTTGTTGCTCTGATGAATCAGATTCTCTTTTCTGAGACACAAACACCCTTCACCACCATTTTATTCTGCAGAGCAGGCCTTGTTCTTTGGATGGCACATTCAAATGTAGACCAAGTTTGAGTACTCTGTACCTACAATTTTGAAATGACATCCAAATAGTTCATACACTTCCCCCTCCACCCTCCCACCTGGGTCAAGTAAATAACTGTGAAACATGAATGTTGAGTACTTCCCATTTGCTTGGGGAGATCAGGCTGTCCTCTAACGTGGACATTTCCAATAGATGAGCCATCCTTCAACCTTTTAATTGCCAAGGACAAGTCAAGATGTTTGTAACCACAGCTGGAAAAGCAGACTAGCCTGCACAGACACTTCTATGGATGGCTGAAGTTACTCAGCAAAACAGAAGTAAAAGAAGATATTCTAGTCCATGCCCTAGGAGGAAGGAAAGAGCGTACTGTTGACAAATGATAGGAGGAACCCTTGGGGTAGAGGCCCATGAATCAGGAATCAGAAGCCACAGCACAACAAATGACATGCAGCAAAATTAAATGTAGGAGAGTGGAAGAAAAGTAGATGGATCATTGCAAGTAGTAAAAGAAGAGTAAGAGAAAAATACAGCATCACTTCTATTTTCCCAGTAAAAGTAGCTAAAAATACTGTGACGATAGCTGTATAAATTTTGCAATAAATGTTTGCTGCGGTTATTACAGCCATCAGACTTTACAAGGTCAGGGAGGAGAGAGAAGGAACTGTCAGCTTGCTGTGACGTCCAAATTCCAAAAATATTTTAGAAAAACTACGGCACAGTGAAAATTCCCAAACACCTTAAACGGTTTTCTTAAAAGTAGCTGTGGTAAACATCACTTCACTGCCTATCAACTTCCTCATCTCAAATGGAAAATCTCAGGTGGACAGACCTAGTGACCTGGTGGTTTCCTGCTCCTTCCTTCCCCCAGTCCTAATTTTAGAACCTTTTTTCGTCAAGAACGGACACTTTCATAAAGTCATAAAAAAAAGTGAAATACGGGCTTTAAAGTTAGTCCATCTCTGGCTTAGCTAAATCTCTTCACAAATACATGGCAGCACTGAGCATTTTCTCTGAAGGTGCCCGCAAAGCCTCATCACCAGCACAGTAGGCAGCCCGGTTACTGGGGCAGCTCTACACAGATGGAGTGGCTGAAGTACCAAGTCTTGACATGTTTTATGAGTTAATTTGGTGTTATTTAGTGCGCTGCATGGCAGCACTAAATCTTCACATCCTTTTTACTGCTTTAAGTAATGCTTTAACTTCTTGGTAACCACACAAGCTGGTGTTAAACCTCTTATATTTATTTGTTTAATACACAGGGGAGCTGCAGAGTACATTCTTTGCTGGAGGACGAGCAATCCAATCTAAGTTATGAAGCTCTATTTTTCCAAGGCACTTTTCCCAATCGAGTATAGATAAGGCAACAGGAAATAAGGAAAAAATAAAGATCAAACCCCAAAAATCCATTAAGCTTTTCCTCTTTAGAGATGGCCATTTTATTTGACAACCAGATTAATAGCTTTTCCACAGAGCACACAGCATCCCAAGTCAAAATGATGGAGAGACAAGGTAACTCCTGGAGCTTCCCCTGCCCTTTTTCTTTCCTGCAAATGCCAAGATTATTTCCTCCTAAAATTCTGTAGGTTCCTGAAGCAAAACCCTATACTTTAAGAGGTACATGAATTCATATATGATAATCAGTCAGTAATGAAATAAATCACAGTAGGTGTTATTTCAGATTGTCTTATCAGAGCACTGGATATCAAATGGAACAGCTGCATAACACGCCTTAAGTCTGTCATTAGATATACTCCTAATAAATGATACACGTCAAGATAACACTTGATGAATCACAGAAAATGTTCTCAAGCGTGAACTAGCAAAATCCATAAACGCTGCAAAACATCCCCAGCATTTAACTATGCTGTTTGAAGTGTTTCCTTAGCCAGGGAATATTGGATAGATCAACTAACAGATGGACACAAAGGTCCATCAAGTACATTATCGGCTGCCATCCCATAAATGGCAGGCAGCAAATATAGCACTCAAAGGAGTTTTCCACCCATCTGTTCTTAATAAAATTACATGGTGATGCTCTGAATCTAGTCTTTCTAACTTCTCATTCCACTGTTCAACGGCACAGCTAAAAAGTTTATCCTGGAAAAACCCCCAGTTTACAGACTGCAAGAAACTCACAATATCCCTGGCATTTGTTCCATTAGACATGCTATATGAGAGTCTTCTATTTTTCCTTTTCTAATTTATTAGCAGGAGTTATTACGCTTGAATAACCTTAATAGAACAATCTCATTGTTGTATTGCTAGTGATGACACTGGATTATTGTTGTTCAGTGGCATCAGCTTCACGTTGGGGAAAATGCATGTTGAGGATATTTTACTTTTGTCCAAGAGACCACAGGCTCCTGCATCACACACAGCACATCCTGGATTTAAGATAAGTGGATTTTATATTCTACGCAAGTTATTATGTTGAATAGTATTAATAATGCTAAAAAGGAGAAAAGTGGGTAAGGATCACTTCCCTGTATAGAGGGACCACAATGAAAAAGGGTTACATGGCTAGTTTTTTGGTCTTTTTACCCAACTTGAGCATGGGTAGCATTCCCTTACCCCAAGCCCCTCTGAGAGGTGAGCTCTCTTTTACTCAATACTAGGTCAATATTTCTCTCAATTCTGCCTCAGATCCCTGCAGCCGTAATAATCAATACAAACATAGGGTACAAGAAGAGCCAAGCAGTAACTTCAACTAACCTTTCAAAAGCTTTCAAAAACACCAGAGATGAAAAAATTTGACTGAAAGTACCAGTTCAAGACAAGGGGGAAGCTCAGTCAGAACCTTACAAAAACAGTGATTTGCCAGGAACCCCCTCTCCTTTCAGTTTTACAATAGTTCAAAATAAATTCATAAAAAAAAACACAAACCAAGAACAACAGAATGATTTTTTTGAGATGAATTTAAGAATTAGCTTTGAAATGCAAGTCTTTCTTTTTGCATTTGTGACTGCTTGTTGAATGAAAGAAAATGCTCATACATAAACAATTGATTAAAAATATAATAACCTAACCCCTCAGAATTACAGTGCAGGTGGCAGAATCCTGGCAAAATTCAGTCCTACCATCCCAAGCTACACAGCTGGGGCTTCTGTTTTGAAGGTCTTCCATGTTTGCTTTTCTTAGCCTTTGGAAATTGAAAAGTAAGAAAAAACCCAAACAAACAAACCACAAAACAAGTAAAAGAATGAAACCAGCATTTGCAAGTGGTGAAATTTATCAGCCACATCAGATATTAATAGTGTATTTTAGTAGTTAAAATATGCAAAATCAGAAAAAGACTGGCAAGTATAAAGCGTGTCCATGTATGTAAGACATTCTGGAAAAGTCTTCCACGCAGTTTCATTTGCAATCGTTAGGCTCCTGCAGATAAAATATTCTCCAATTAAAGTAACAAGAAACAGCACTGTCATATTTTAGGCTTTCTCTTCAAGCCCATCCTACATCCAGCTGGAGCCTGTGACCACAGAGATTTTTGCCTGTGGACATTAGTGGCTGTGGGAACACCTCTCCCTGCTCTGCCAGTGTCAGGAGGAGTATTTATCACTTCCTTTTTTGATGTGAGATGCAAATCCCACCCACCATGATTCTCCCTTTATGACTGAGTGAGCATTATTTTTTTTACAAGCATTAAAAAAAAAAAAAACCAACCCAAAAACCCCCTAACTAATTTAGTGGAGCTCATCCTATGCTACCAAGAAGACTAAGCTATAAATACATGCATTAAATGGGTTTATCAGAGCTTAGCAGAAGTTAAGCAAACTTAAGAATTTAAGCTTCTGTTAGACTCCAAAAGTGTATCTAACAATAAAAACAACAAAGTCAACCCCAGAACAGTCTTCTCCAAAAGTTTAGGCATTGACTGGTGCCTTGGGGCAGTTCAGCTGCAGGAATTAGTGCCCTGGGTGTTAATTGCCCTCTCCTTGCTCTGGTGCTTGGCTGCCTTTGCCCAGGACTGATCTTGGCCCCTGTTCCAAGGAGCTGCTGCCACCCCAGGGTCACTCCTTGAAGGGGACATCAATGCACACGGGGAGGGGATGTCTTCTTTGCACCCAACGTTGTCTCGATCAGGCAACTGCCCTCCTGGTGTGCCATCAAAGCACACAGTCCAAAGATAACTTCTGTAATATCTCACCGTACCACTAAGATTGTTTAGTGACTTAAATGTGTTTAAATACTTATTTAAATCAGGGTCATGCACACGATGGAGAAATACACATTTACTGAGTGCAATCTAAGGGATGTAATAACCACATGCTTTCATTAAAGAAAAAGCAATTAAACTATCTTTTAACTGAACAGTTAATGTGGTTTATTTTTTTTTTTCCTTCATAGAAAGCATGAGATTTAGATTTCCTATTCAAAGTACTGTATATATGGAATAAACTTTTACTCTTCTTTTTGTCATCTTTTGGAAGAATGGATGGAAGAACACTATGTTGGTGCTAAACTTGTAAGTAGCTGTTAAAAATACGTACAGCTCCGGAAAAGTTACTTGGGGAAATTCATAAAGCTTCTGAAAGGTTTACAAAGAAAATGTCAACAAACACTAAGTTCCAGGAATAGAGACAATAACAAGCTGTATCTTTAAAAACAACAACAAAAAAGAAATCTAATCTCTGCTAACACTGCAGTTATTTTAGAGAAGAAAAGCGGCTTATTCACACGCGCACTGTGTGCTGAAGATTTAAAGTCTGGTTTGCAAACTTTCGGACTTCACAGAGAGAAGTTCCCAACTCCCACAGCCCCTGAGATGCCCAACTGAGCCACCACCACGTCAGTGTGATGGGCCACACTGCACCCTAACGCAGCAAGAAAAGGATCGATGCCATTTCCCCTGGTAACTGGAGGTCAGAAAAGTTTGGGAAAGCAGTGGGTCAGAACAGAAGTTAAATTCTGTAGATTTTGGTTTCACCTAAATGCATCCCTTTTTTTTTTTTTTTTTAGGTAGAGCATTTTTTCATTTCCATCCTGTTTCTTCATTGTTCTGCTGATTCTCATGTTGTTTACGAGTATTTCCAAGGCTGGGACCTGGGCTGGGGAAAGCACAGCAGAAGGAAGCATCCATGCCTTGGTGAGACTCTCTGTGGGTAGATGTTCTCCCTGCAGCCCATGGCCAAGCTGTACAGAACAGTAATGTCCTGCAGACACAGAGCATGTCCCAGAGGTGCCAGCCCAAGGTGACTGCTCCTGGGGGCTGTTTACAACCCTCCCCAAGGAGGGACCAATTCATGGCACCAACCACTGTCCCTGAAGAACCAATGCCACCCTGACATGGTCTTCTGTGGTGGTTTAACAACAGCTGGGAGATAGAACCATGTAGCTGCTCACTCAGTTCTCCCCCTAATTGGGTGAAGGAGAGAATCATAAGAGTAGAAGTGAGAAAGCCATCACCCACCTCAGAAAAACAGGGCTTCATCACACAGAATGGTGATTTGGGAGGACAAAACACCATAATTCCAAATGCCTCCCCCTTTCCCTTCTTCCCCTTTATATACCATCATTTGGCATGGAACATCGCTTCGGTCAGTTGGGGTCAGGTTGCCTGGCTGTGTCTCCTCCCAACTCCTTGGGCCCCCCAGCCTACCCACTAGTGAGCCGTGAGGAGCAGAAAAGGCCTTGAGAACTCAGCAACAGCCAAACCCATTCAACCACTATTGACATTGTTCCCATCCCAAATCCAAACTATAGCACTAAACCAGCTGCTCAGCAAGAAAGCCAACTCCATCCCAGTAGAAACCATGACATCTTCCCATCTTCCTCTCTCTGCCAGGGAGAGCAGCCACTCATGCATCTTCATCCACCCCAAGCACAGCCACAACACCAGAATCTCGTACACAAAGATGTGGAAAACAGCTTAGACTTCAAGGTGACAACCGAGCATGCAAAACAGGATTTGAAATAGGATGAAAATTCGTAAAAACAAACAAACCTGAAGTGTTGCTTTTACTATTAAAAAAATGTGTCAAGATGTACTGCTCGGCAAATTAGCTCTCTCCAACAAGGTTATTAGCTCAACCTAGTTTTAACAAAGGAATGTCACAGGAGGTGAATACAAAAATAGATACTTTGAGGACTACAGAGGTATCCCAGTGGTTCATGTGAACAGCTTGAAAGACACCAACGTTTAACCAAATTGAATGCCCTTTTTTGAATTGAAGCCCTAGATCAGTGTGGACAGAAGAGATTAACTTTTTTTTTTTTTTACTTTTTTAACCTTTATCCAGTGTATCCAGTGAAAGCTGAAGTTAATATTTTTAAAGTCTACACTAATTACAGGCAAAAAAATATGCATATAAGAGTGTCTTACAAAGAATCTGAAATTGTTCAGAGGTAAAATCACATGTGATGAAACAGAGTGCTTCTAGTTAGTTTTAATTAGAAATCAGCAGTAAACTTCCATGAATTATTTAAGTTTATCTTGAAAGATATCCAATTCTTAGGAGAGGGCAGGGAAAGAGATATGTATTTTAGTCTTTATTGACTCTGCTCTCTTCTCAGCAACAAAAATACCCGATCAAAGGATGCTTACCCTAAATTGCCTGTTACACAATTCTAAGCCATCTCTCAGATGAGAGCACGGAGCACTCACAACAGTGTGCATGCTGCTGAGGCTCATGAGATGCAATGCTGAATAATTTAGTTTAGGAAGATATATCTCTAATTCCAGACTAAAATTAAAAGAGAAATGTGAAGCCATGCTACGTGGGCAAACTCAATCCTACAACAGTATTTCATTCTGGTGATTGGCAAGGCCCAGCATAGACGGGCTCAAATCAGTGCTAGGACTCAAAGCATCAGTCATTATATTAGAAGACACTCACAGGTCACAAGGAGAAAGAATGACAAGGAAAGACCCTCTGCATGGACTAGCAATGCACACATGCAGGCAGAGCACCAGCTGGTGACTAGATTCTCTCATATGATCTTGTTTATGAGCCCATAATTTACACGTGCCTGAAAATCCCACTTGAGAAAAGACTGCAAATATTCCTCACACGAGCATTGAGGAGTAGGTTCACCAAAGCCAAAACACTGCATTAATTGACACCATTGCATCAATCACGTGTGGAAAAATGCCTTTTAATACCACTATTAATATAACTGCACCAGTGCAATTCCTCTATTAAATCTTTTTACTATTGTGAGATTTCATATCAAAAAAAGTGTTTTAATTTGTCCACAGACAATCTCAGCCTATTACTAAGAACCATGACAGTATTTTTCCTTGTCTTTCAACAGTTACTGTGGAAAGTACTGTTCAACTTACAGCTCAACGTCAGCTCTAGAGACTGAATATACATCAGTGTGTTGATTAGAGAGACATCATGGATTAGAAACAAATCCTCTAATCAATCCCAATTAGTAGGTATTAATGCAATTCACAGAGCAGTTTTGGTGAACACCAACTAGGTTTCTTTATGAGGAAATTAAATTAATAGCTTCATTCCAGAAGTGAAATAAAAGAAAAAGATTAGTCTGGACCATATTGAAGCATAAAGTTAATCTCCAAGTGCATATGATCCCAACCAATTTTGGGTCCTTCAGACAACTTTGAACTACATGTGTAGCTTGGTCCTGGGGCCAAACTGTAGAGAGTTTGCAGGGAAGCCCTATTCTGCATGCAGTGTACATAGGTGCTCCTGAATTTAATCTGCTGGTCCTCTCCTGGGGGCTGAGCAACACGCTCATGGAGATGCAGCCAAATTTCACCAAGCAAGGAAAAAGTAAAAAATTCAGAGCTTCCCAGCATAAAAGGCACCCCGACACCCTTTACCTGAGGGTACACACACAGGGGGGGTTATTACATTCCTAACCTGGAGACGCAGCCTGGCAGAGCTTGGTGCCCGTTACAGACAGGCTTCTACTGCTGGGAGATGCACATTCATCCTTAGGATGAACTCATCCTTCTAAGGATCCTCCCCTGGAACCATCCCTGATACAACCCCAACAGAAAGATCCCTGTGGGGTTACCCTCAAGTGTCCTTCTGAAAGAGTAGCTGATAAACCATACCTCCAGCTTGGTAAAAAGGGCACTATTGATGCAAACATCCACGTTTTGCAATGAATTCCTGTGTGTCCTGTCCCTGACTTCAAAAGATTTAATTACTTGGACAGTGCAGGTACAAGAGCCCTTCACCCCATCCCTCCCTGCCCCTGGGACCTGCAGAGGCACCGAAAAGGAGCTGCTCCAAATTGCCCTGTAGCTTTCAAAAGCATCTTGCATTTTTTTAGCTTTTCTTTCAAATGGTCTGAATCCTGTAGAGAAAAATGCCTCATTTCCACTCCCACGGCGTGGGGTGAGGGAGGGACAGTGTTACGGTGCCTCAGTTATGTTTCAGAGCTCATGCTGGTTTGGCTTTTAACTGTCCAAAGATGGCATCCCCAAGCAGAGAACTGTTTTAGGAAGGATGTGTGTATAAACCCACAGAAGCAAGTGAAACTCATTAACAGATTCATATAAAATCTGTTAAAAAAAATAAAAATAGCTATTTAAACCAAAATTAAAGGTTATTTACCTGCCCACCAACAGGGAATTGAACTATTAGGGCAGAAAACCGTACATAATTTCCCTAAATTCAAGCACAGTTTCACAGAAGGTTTTGGAGCATCTGCAGATTGAAACCTCCATGTGAGCCCTGGTTCGGTGCCAGCAGAACATTAACTCTGTGCCAGGCCCTCCATCGCAATCAGCAGCTTAAAATTATCTCCATCTTACAGAAGGTAATTGAACATGAAAACACAATCTTAAAATCTAAATAGGGCAAAGTGCATTCCTGTTGGGGCAGCTGCAGTCAGGGTCGGTCTCTGAGATTTTCTCCACTAAAGCACCAGTTCACTCCTCTCTCTCACCCCGAAGTTAACTCACAGGCTGTGTTAAAGCACAGATAAAATGTAGTATCCAGCTTATATCAGTCATCTTCAAAATAAGAATTCTTAAAAATTATTTATAGAATCCCAAGGGTCAGCTGCCTGTTCGTTATTCTTTATTACACTGGATTCTGACCTTTCCTGTCATTTTGCAATTTCTATGCTTAAGTAAATCTAAGTATTTTCCTAACGACTATTTGTAACCGGAATTTTATGATTAGTTGGATAATAGCTTTAAAATATGCAATTAAATTTTCATAATGTATTCATTACTCTCTTAATATAGTATTCTTGAAACATAATTTTCCATTGAGAACATATTTCTATATTAATTTCCATAAGACAGACAGTTTTAAGAACTAGATTAATTTACTTTCTACTTACTATATAAAAAAAAAATCATTAAATCATTTTCATTAAATCTGAATGAGTAATTTGCAATTAATAACTTATTTGATAGGTTTAGGTTTTTTCTTACCCCCTCCCCCATGAAATTATCCTTCCATGGTAGAAATTATCCTTGTTCATCACTTAATTCAAATTTCATCTGCAAGTTTTGAAAACTGAATTATGAATATTTCAAAATATTCAAGATGTAATCTAGCTACCTTACAAAATGATTTCTAATAAGAGAGTAAGAGAAAATCCACAATCGTGTATTCAAAACTGTTGCAAAATTAAAACTTTGTCTATGAAAGCTGCCAGGTAATAATTAGTAACTCTCAGAATTATTCTGTTTTGCTGTAGCCTTCTAAAAACAAGAGCTCAGGAGTTCACTTAGAAGATGCCTTTGAAACTTCTTGCTCTACCTCATTTTTTCCAATGTACAAGACACACAGAATAAAACCCCAGATATATTAGATTTAAAGTCAAAAGGTGGAACTGCGAGATGGGTACCCATCTGACCGGAAATGACCACTGTATTTCTTGGGTTTGCTCTGTTTCTGAGATAAGAAACAATGGGTGAAATTCAATTATTCTTCCAAATTTTCAGTTTCCCAGCCAACAATAAACACCCCACGCACCTGGGATTCACAAGTCGCATTTATATTGAATTTTCACTGAAAAACAGAACTTTATTAAATCTAATCTTTGTGTAAGAACATAAATGCCTTTTTTTTGTGTGTGTGTTTGGTTTTTTTCTGCATGTAAAGTTTCTTTCCAGGGCATTTTTGAAGTTAGTGCAATGCCATAAAAAAGAAAAACAACAACAACAAAAAAATGCAGAGTAGTTCAAGCATCATTACTCTCCCACCAATAGGTTGCAGCATGTATAAGGTGGGGACTGGTGCCATCAACTTTATGCACTGGCCAATGCACAGTGGGGAAATCGTCAGCGTTGCCTAAAGCCGGGTCGAGATGGAGTAGACCATCCAGAAGACGGCTTTAAAACCCACAGAACACCTGCAACTCTAAAAGTCTGCACCCAGCCCCAGCACACCTGGAGGCAGAGAACGTGCTCTACAGCACAAACTCCAGGCTATACCCACTTTCATAACTCGGTGTGGCATTTCAAAAAATACATCTAACTTAGGCGGTGTCAACAATCTGTAAAAAGAAGCCACTTAAAAAGGATTCAAGCAAAACAACCAACATATTACTAGGTAATAAAAAATCAATATTAATTTGGGAATCTCCAAGAGAAGCGATACTGAAAGATTGTCATGTGATTATGTATAAATAGTCAGACTTTTTCCTCATTAGTCTTAACTCTATTGCTGAACGGGTTAATCAACTGCCTTAATACGACTGCAATAACATCAGTGTCATAACAGTAGTACCTTTCAGCTCTCCTTTATAGAGCACCTTTACAAAGCCTGTTGTTACAGACTCTTCCAACCAGCCCATGGATTTGGCTGCTCCAGCCTTGCCCTCTCAGGGTGGCCAAGCAATTAATTAACCCTTGTCCCTCAGGTCAGCTATTACCATACGTCCAATTTTCGGGGAAAACTACACAGCAAAATGGCAGCTCTAAAGACACAGGAAAGGAAGTACAAAAAGACGTGAGAAAGCAATTTTTCATACCCCATAAACACCACAAATGCTCATAACTCTTCATACAGTTCCTTTATCAGACCACTTATGTATTATCCTTCACCACCTTCGGATTTCAGTATTCATGCTTTTAGATAATTTAGGGAAAAATCTCTTTACAAGTAACAGCTCTGTTTTCAGAGGACTGTACTTGGAAGCTACAGTGTTTTCCAATACAGAAAATAAGTTAAGGAATTTTCATAACACACAATAAATCGATTTGAACTTTTCAGACTGGTCAGATTTACACTCTTTCGATGACCCAATTACTAAACAAAATCTATACTATTTCCCTTTTTAGTAACCCCATTACATCGTTCCTGCTTAGAAACAGCAGAGTATCTGCAGCAGGACATGTCAGATCCCATGATTTATTAGGTGCAAGGATGCAGGGGAACAGAGCAGCGAGCTGTTAGCTTTTGTGTAATGTATAATTGAACACATTTTAACAAAGCACAGTAATTTGGAAGATTTATTTTGCAGGGACTTAGGAGAGTTATTGACAAAGTGTTAATAAAGCAGAATCACAAGACAAATAAATGTACAAAGTCTTAAAGATCCAAATATCAGGACTGACGAGAGGGCACATTTCCAGCGCTCTCAGCATTTACCCCCATCTGTTCCTGGTAGAGTCAGAGGAATATTCGGTGTCTATAACCCTGAAGCCCTCGCTCAAATCTGCAGTTGACTTTAAGACTAATACAAATTACATTAAATCCCAAGTGATTTACTCCCATCTTCAATAAGAGCTTAAGATGCTTCCAAAAATAAAAGTACATCTTTCTTTGTGGGAGCCTCCTGACAACTTCTTTCGTGCATCCACATTTGCTACAGGCTTAACTCGTTTTTCTTAGTTTTAGAAGCAAGCAGAGGCTTGTCTTAGCTGCACTTAACAAATAGATTTGCTTTTTGTTTTCCAGTTGACATATGCTGCACTCCAGCCAGTCAAATCAGGTTACATTAGTGATCAAACTAAATAAAATAGCACAGTAAGGCTGGCTGATGCCACACGGTGTGGGGTGGTTTCACGGGTTGGATTTGATGGGATTAACTTGATGAGCAACACCAAACTCTGCAAGAACCATTCAGGGAAGGAGGGGGAGGGAGATGGGGGGTAGAAATATGGGAGGCAGACACTACTGGCAGATTAAATATAGAGCAGAAACTATTCAACTTCCTTTGGTAGAATCACCCCTGTTTTATTAACCCTTCCCTCCCTTGCCCTCACCAAATCCACTTAAACTGAAGTTTCCTCACATTTCTTCTAAGAGACTTTAGTGCACTTCCTCAGCTCACAGCAAACACAAAACCTCTCCGTTCAGGTATGACAAAACACAGACCACCTCTACCTACATGCTGTATAAAAGCGGATGACAAACTTGCTTCTCCTGCTTTAAATAACTACCAAAATTAAATTCTCAAAGAAAGCTGCTTATGGGTTTGGTTTTTTTTTTAGAGCAGGTACCTAAGCAAAAACCACGTCCAGCTAAGTGGGCAGCACAGCTAAACATGCTCAGGGGGAGCTCACAAAGAAGAAGTCAAAGACTCTTAACTGTATGAAGCCAGAAGTCTTAATTTGCTCATTAACAAAGAAATTCTCCGAGGAGGTCATAAAGAAATAACTACTACTGACAGCAAATTAAATAGGCTGATGCAGACATGAAATCTATACCTGGTACAGACAAGGAAATTATGTCCAAGAGTTAGTTAACTCATTTCTAACCCATTCCTTCATCTGGAAAGTACCAACACCTCACAATAAGATGACAGTCACTGCAAATCTGCAGTTCACTCATAGCACAACGAAGGATACAATTCCTATCATACGCATAATCCCAGCAAATTCAGTTTGGGTATAGAGTATAGAAGTTGGTTGGACCCCTCAATAAGACTCAACTTTGATCCATAATTTCTGCTGTTTGGGAAAGTTGAAAGATGCAATATTAAAAATAACTGCTAGACAGTAACATAGCTAGAGCACATCCTTATTATTTCTGGCTGTAATCACAACTGGGTCAGATCAGAACTCGATTTTGATAATCTGAAACGCTTCTGGTGATCTGGAGACCAGATTTAGGCTACAAAAGGCCTTTTACAATAGGATTTAGTCAATCTGTGCATCAAATGGATAATAAGCATTTGTGACTATTTTCTAGAGTACTGGGATCTAAATATTCTCAATTGGTTACTCAATGATTCTGCCGATGGTGTTACAGTCACAGCAGTCAGACCCTTTTCCATCTGACCCCTTTCCAGGCAATAGGGGTTTGGCCACAGACCAGAATGTTAACAACTGCACCCTTGATTTTGGCTCCATTAATTGATTATTTTAAAGGATCCATATTATAATGAATTGTAAGTGAAATAGTATTGGGAAAAACATTACATTTTTTACAAATGGAATGCTTTTAACACTTACCAGAAGGAAAAAAAAAGCCACTCCCAGAGGCACAAAGTAAAATTTAAGATTAAATTATTTAGCTTCTTCCCACAAGGGAATTAACCAATATGAAATAACATTTGCTAAAGTAATGATTAAAATTAGGAAGGTAAACAGAAATCTTTTGTAAAAGTTAGGAAATCGATATTTTAAGCTGCACTTTCTCTTGGGCACGTGTAATTCCTGCAAAAATAGATGCAAATAATAAAAATTTGTCATGCCTTCATCTCATTGATGACACCTGTTCTTGTTGCTCAGAACATGCAAATAGAAGTATGGCAGAATAATTTATTGTTTGATTTTCAAGTACTGATAAAAGCTGGGGGTTCAGAATTACTGAACTAAATCATCGTAGCTCTTTTTTGTTTTTTCCTTTCTCCACTTAAGTACCTGACTGCACTAGCTGAAGGCCAAGACCCCCCTGTCAAAGGGGGTACATCCACATTGTGTCTCTTCTCACTGTGCTGATGGTTTGAGTCCACTCTTCCTCTTCCAGGTTTGGGAATAATCCGCGCACTGTGGGAGTGACGGTATGTGACGTGTCACCTGCTCTGATTTACCGACTTGGTTGTCATGGGAAGCAACCCTCAAAACAAGGACATTTAACAAAACACATTTATGGTGTCTGCCTAGCTAGCTAATGAATTCCAAACTGGAGAAAAATGACATCTCCAAAGTCAGAAGTGTTTTAAGGGACAGAGCCCTTGTCACGGTTCTCAGAAACCAGTGGAAAGATTTGCAATTTCTTAAGTCAAGACCACGACAGAGTAAACTACTGATGAACACAATTTATTCAGTGACTCTTTAGAGGACTTTTGGAACTGAGGAAAATCTTTAGCTTAACAGAGGAGCTCATCTCAGAGGAGTAGAGTTTTACCAAATATACAGGAGTCTTTCTGCTTGTCTTGTAAAGCAGCCAGTCTCCAAATACATTTGATCACTTGCATTCTATTTCCAGGAAGAGAAAGTTGAAACTGTTTAAGGATTTAAATACAAGGGAACTAGTTGTCCCTTCCCTTCAAAAATCTTTTAAAACTGATGTCTGATCTTATAAAGTGCAGTTTAGTTACAGTGCTTAAAATATGTAGATATTTTCTTTAATAAGACATTTCAGAGATACTGTAGGTAGCCAAAACCAGGTAAAAATGACTGTTCTGAAAATCCCTCAAGACTTATCTTTTTGATTTTTAAGGACTGAGGAATTTATCACCTAACTAGAAAGATGTTAAAAGTAATGAACACATGACAACTCATCTCAAAATACAATTTTCTCTTCTCTATAATTGGAGGTGTGAAAAAAGAAAAGAAATTAAGACGGGGGGTGGCAGGAAAGAATCATCTTCCTCAGTAGTTTGAATCAGTCAGCATTGAAGAGAAAGAACTGTCAGCTGCCAACCAGCAACTTCCCTGCATCGATGTCTCCCTCTCCCAACCTCTTCATAAGTAAAATAAAATAAAACAAAATAAAATCATATTTAGCACAGGTTGTGCTCATAAGGGCCAAGATCCTGAAGCCAAATTAATCAAAATGTCACTGCCCCTGTCAATCTTTGTCACCTCCCCTAGGCAGGGCAATCACATCTCCAACACAGGAATCCGAGTTAAGATTCTGTATCTCTGGTTATCGATGCAGTGAACAAAAATATCTTCCCAAGGCAAATCAGGCTGAAGAACATATTTGGGTGCACAACCAGGGTCATGCAGGAGCAAGCAAATCCGTAAGGAAGAAAAGAGCAAATTAAATTCATTCACTGGGAAGCAAAGGCTGGGGTTGGTCGTGGCTCTTTTCTGAAGGAACTGAAATCGGCATAATACAGGAAGGAAAATAGTAGCTCTTAAAATAAAATTTAACTTGCTTCTATTTCTCAAATTCATGGAAGACAAGAGTGATTTTTGCCAGATTATTAACTTTTCGTGCATGTTTCAGAAATATTTCTTTGGTTTTATTAGGCTTTGGATTGATCATAACAGAACTCTGAGCATGAATGCTAGTTCTCTCCTTCACTGGAATAAATCACCTCATGAGCAACCGAGTTTGTTGAGGACTCTGGGAACTTGTACACAATTCCTTGATAGCACCAGCCAGCAGGATGTACAAATTGCCTTTGAGAAGGGAGATGATACAGGAACCACATGCTCTCTGTAGTATTTCTTCATTGCTTTTACAGATCCTGTTAAGATCTGCACCACTGAGGGCACGCCAGACCCATGTCCCCATGTGTTGATGTGCAGTGTGCTCCGGGCAAGGCTGCTCTGTGAGTACCAGTGTGTCATGGAAGTTCTGCTGAGGTACATTAGGAATATAAAACATTAAACAGTGAGACAGATCATTTCACGTGGTAAAATCTAAAGTGCCCCAGGTAGAGGTTTCTCCAGAAAGATCCACACATAGCCTCAGGGATGCTGCAAATGCCTTAAGATCTGGTGTGACATCTCTTGGGTGGCCACAAACTCGATAAATGAGGTGATTTTCATGGGGTTTTCAAGACTGATCCACGAACAAGGCTGTACAAGCAAGAAATTTTGCCTCGGGTGTGATAAGCAAGTTCAAATCAGATCCTATATTCCTCCTTTTCACCACAGGGGGAGTAAAACACCCCCATCCTGCTGACTCATGTGGGAATAACCACGACTCCATCACTGCTTGACACTGGTATGGCCCATTGGGAAAGCCCCAGATGCCAGATGGTAGCCACGGGTGCTGCAGGACACAAATACCAGCAGAGGAGTTGCAGGGGGGATGTCTCTAAGCACAGTGACTGTGCCACCAAAAATAACATTTTGTGATGGTGTTGCTTGTAAAATGCACTTTTAAATGATGCTGCACACTTTAAGAGCAACCTGTGAACTGTGCCAGTATGTATCCTTCACGGCTCTGCTAAGTAATTAATAACACAACTATATATGCAAATAGCATTGCCAGAGACTGAAAAATTAGGTGTTAATTCATTATTAGAAGTTCCCTTAAAAAAAAATGGCACATCAGATGGAGAGCCCAAGATAGTCTTTCCCGTGGTTGGCGTCGACACGCAGTTGTTAAATAACAAGTAGGAAAAGAGCAGAGCGAGGGGAGCGAGAGCAGGTTCTGCCGTTGGCAGCTATTTATAGACTCCAGGAGCAGAGCACAGGGACTGAGTGGAAGAAAACCACATCACCAGGAGCTGGTGATGCCCAATCTGAGGTTTCTCAGATGCTGATCTGGAATATCAGCGAGATTAATTGCAACTCCAACACTTTATGCGCCCACTTTTAATTATCAAAAACAAATTTTGCCCCTCTTCTTACAAATCCCATTATTCCTTAACTTTTATTATCACAGTCTCAAAGAATCTATTTCTGGTGACTTCTCAATTCTTTCTGTTCTTCTTCCTCAGGCTAAACAGTAAATCTGCATTCTGTGGTGTGTGCCAGTTAAATATTTCCTCTAAACACCAATGTTTTCTACTTCACAGGAATTATCTGAAACCTCAAAGCCAGTCCTACTACTTCTGCAAGTACAGAAAGATTCATGCAGATAGTTTTCAAATTCTAAACCCTGCACGAAATCTGTAGCGGATCACAGCTTTGATTAATCTGGAGACGCTTACACAGACCTATGTTTAACAAAATTGCAATCCTAATTTGTCTGGCTTTATACACAGCAATAGAATATGGTGGTCTGACCAACTGATTAGCCATGAAATCAAAAATCATTTGGTATGAAAAGTCTTAAAGAATTAGACACCTACAGGAGGACCACAGAGATGCCAGAACACTCTGCTTGAAATGCTAATTGCTTGGAGGTAACGTTCCACCTGTCAAACAGTATGCCAGCAACATCATAGGCTTCTAATGGTTTTAATTAAAGGTCTTACACTTAGCCACCTCAGTTTAGACATAAAATTAAAGTTATACTGACTGCCATTGACACCAAAGTGTTTTAGAGGCTCTGGCTTTTCTGTTCCTTTTCTGTAACCCAGTATGGTTCTCTCACATTCAGCCCCAGAGTCCTCCATAGCCTTCACCAATAAATCTTCATTATTGAGACACTTTTATTATATTAGGCTACATGCACCTTCCAAGGAGGAAAAAAAAGCCTTATTGCCATTGAAAGAAAGGATGGCTGGCAGAGCATGATTTACAGTAATTAGCAAGATTAAGAACGACAATTAACTGCAATTAGACAACAGAATATTAAAGGAGAAAAATTACCATGCGGTGTGACAGTAAATAAATACATGGACAATGCAGTTCCTTGCAGATGAAGCAGAGCAGAGCTGGGCAGCCTGAGTCACAGGCCAAAATATTTTTTCATGCCAACTTAAACATATGTAATGCAGGAACATAATTTAAATGAACTGATTTTCAGGGTTGATATAACTTAGCCACAACCAAACACTTTTGCAAGCACAAGGTCCACAGATTTCTGCTTCTTGGAGGAGTGAGTTTATAGAACTGAAAGCTCATGGAATGACTGGGTAGCAAGTTTGGGAATACAGAGAGAAACACAAGTCGTTAACCAGAAGAGCTTTCCAGGATCCAAACAGCTTTGGCTTCCTTGCTTCCAGAAAATGAGTAAAACAACACTGTTCATTAAGAACGTCTTCAAAGGTTTATCTCTTCCAGTGAGGATTTCTGTTCCCTTCCGGGCCGTACCCTGCTCTCTCCTCTCCCTACCTTCATTTCTCCAGCCCAAGGACCAGATCTGACCGAGGCTCCAGGACAGTTTTCCAGTTGTCATTAACAGCAAATGAGTTTTCTCTCTCCTCCTTCCCACCCCATGGGGGCTCTACCCAGTGGTGGTTTGAGGCAGAGGGTGCTCTGCACCCAGGCACAGGCTCAGAAAGGGGTGTTGCTTTTCTGGATTCCCTCTATATCTTTTAATAATGCCTCATGAAGATGGTCCAAAGCCCCAGATACCGCCTGGAGGAGGAGTGGGGTGAGCAGCAGAACACTGAGTTGACAGTGTCATTTGTCTGAGGTTTGTTCCCTTCTTTCAAGCAGGGGCCACCAAACCAGTCTGAAAACCTGGCTGAGTACCCAGAGCCACAAAGCTGAGTTGAGAAAGAAGCATAAAAACTCCTTTCTGGGAAAAGGAAGTAGATTTTGTCCAGCCTGTATCAGTTCCATTTAGGAGGGGCAATAAAAAAAATTTAAAAAGAAATAGAAAAAGAAAAAGGAGGAGGGAAAACACTCCATGGTGAAAAAAAAACAAGTTAAAGTGCAATTCCCCAACACAGCTGGCTTTGTTCCCCCAGTACAACTACCTCCTTCCCCAGCACAGCTTGAACAGCCACCAGCACTTCCTCGGGGCTGCTGCTCACCCCAAGGAGCCGACAGAGCATCCAGCAGCTTCGCCCACGAAGGGGGAAGAAACTTCTGAGCCCTGCACAGCTTGTCAGCTGGCTTTTGACAGCAGGACAAAAAGTATGTTGGACCCATACTCTATTATTAATTTTTTTTTTCCAGTTGGAAAAATATTAGAGGATGTTTTCTCAACCGGATCCTCCAAGTCAGCAGATCTAATGTCATATCAGCAGCATCGGTCTGTGCTAGAAATGAAGCCAGCGGCGAAGCTGCACAGATTTAAGAGCTACTCAAAGGCCATTATGAGTGTGTGAAATATCCCATATTTACTTGTTCACAAAAGCCTGCCCGAATGCAGCACATTGGCCTTCTGACAAACTAGGAAATCAAAAAGGAAAAAAAAAGTTTACTGTACTTTTTCTTGTAACTCTCAATAGCCTGAATCTTAACTACTCGTCGCCTGTCCCACATGAGACTATTTACCAGACCCTACCCTACAAGTAACTGCTGATGCAGACTCCCTTATGTATTTCACTGAAGAGGATAATACTAGAGGCAACAGATCTTTCCCCCTCTCACAGCACAAGGCCTGTAATCATCAGGCCAGGAGAAGGAATCAGTAGATCCGTTTTCCTCAAAACTAGTTAGAATATTACCACATTTTTTTCTTTTTCTGGAACGTTCAAACTAAGGCAACTCAGACTTCTTTATCTGACAGTTTTAACTCTCCTTAGCTGCGTTTGTGCAGGGACATTGCTACCTGGGGACCTTCTAGTGATCAAGAATGAAACAAGCATTTCCCTGAAGAATAGCAACCAATGTGTTTTGTACCATATTAAACAAACAAATAAAAGCTTTCCACACATAAGCTCTCCAACGTTATGATTAGTGCCAAGTATTCTATTACATCTGGGTTTCAATAGAACATTCAATATGGAAACTGTGAATTCAAGAGGAAGATGTAAAGATTAGAAACAGAGCATTAGGTAGGTGAGGAGAATAAGATAATCTTTGTGCAGAATGAGGGTTATTAACTGAATTCTTGAAATATCAGCCTTATAATAGATGAGTTTTAAAGTTGTTAATGATTTTTATTTGGTACCAACCTGAATACACTAAATAAAATCAGCTAATAGAAGTCAGGAGGGTTCATTCACTGAGGAATATCAGTTTTCACTGGAAGGAACTATGTGATGCTGAGCCACAGAATGACTTGATTTTACCTCTATGGCGTGAAGGCACAGAAACACAGCTCTAGTGAAGTGAGAGATGATGCTCTTTGGAAGCAACACCAAGAATTTCTGTTAAATATCAGTAACACATGAGTCAGAAGTACAAGAAAAGGAAACCAAGTATGCTTTATGTAGAATGGGAATTTGAAATTTATAAAGTTAAACACTATTATGCAACATTTTTCCAACAGACAGAAACACAAAGAACTCAATTTTCAGTAACATGTATCATTTTGTACATCTTTGCTCAAGAAAGATGAATTACAGTGTCTACAAGTATTGCAAAGAACTCCGTGGATGATCAAGTGGGAGCAGAGGATGAAATTCAAACAAAATTGCTTATTTAGCTTCAAAAATTAGCTAGACTTTGTGCCAGTAAATAAATAAGGAAAAGAAAAGAAAAGAAACAGTTCCTCTCTAAGACAAAGATAGAAAAAAGTAAGCTGGCTGAAAACCAAGGTTGAAAAATCAGGTTTTCTAAGAATCAGAAGTAAGCTCTGGCTTGACCTTCCAGCTCTCCAGAGGAGGACGGACCTGAAGCAGTTACATGATAAGGTGCTAGCACTTTATGCAAGAAGGTGCAATGTTGTCACCTGCAAAAGCTACTTGATCACCTCAAGAGAGCACATACACACCCCCACCTCTCCTTTGGTCACCACCAGGGACAATTGTTTCAGTCCTGCATTTCTGCTGCCTTCATACCCACAGTATCTACTAACTGGGTGCTGCACCACCAGAATTGCAGGTGATACAGCAACTGCAATGGAATTACCTCATCACTCATGGAGACACATCAGGTGTGAAGTGCCAAAATTGCAAAATGATCTAATAATTAAATAGGCTTTGATAAAGTGTGTGATATCTGAGAAAAACCATAGCCCTTAAGAAGGCAAAAAGAACCTTCCTCCCATGTATCAGATAAACACGATTCAAAGAGGTACGTAACTGAGCATCACACAACAGCAATGCTGGAGACACCACTTTCTACACACAACCCAACTGTGGTTTCCAGCTTTCAGGTATTCAGAGCATCGAATGTTAAAAGTTACATTACAAAATAGTTTCTGAAAAGCAGCTTGTCTTCTAACTCAGCTGACTTATATGCATTTCAAAGTGAATTTTGAGGAACTGCAGAATATGATTTTCTTAAATTCAGTCCAATACACCCAGTGCTGGATGCACTGGGCTGACATCCAGGTCCCACACCCCAGCAGTTGACCCCATAAGGATACTTAATAAGCAGGACCTTCTGAAAGCTGTTGAACACCTTCAAGCAGAGATGAGAACAAGCCCAGATGGAGACAAACTTCGGTGTTGCAAAGTATATTGTCCCTTTTGGACTTATCTAAAGGCAAACTTCAGCAAAGAAACTTGAGACCAATCACCTGCCAATAAACATAATTGACTGCACCCCCATTAATTTCAGCAGAAGCCTTCTGTGACTGAAAGGAAGCAAGAATCCCACACTGATCATACTGTTAATTACAGTACTCACTCAGGAATAACTAAGGGTAAAAGCACTCAGTTCTGGAGTCCCATTTCTTCCTCAAATTTTTCAAATTCAAATCAATATTGTACATTAAATATGAAATATTAATTCACCAAAACATTTTTTAAGAAAAACAAGGTACTTAACTAGTTACAAGAGAACTAGAAAATATTCATACCATAACCACATACCAAAGAGAAAAAACCACAAACCCTAGAGTTATGCACCAGGCACAACCAGAGTTTCTTGATGTTAAACCGGTAACTAATGCCTATATTGTTGCTTTAGAAAGAATTTCTTGCCCCATGAGCCATTTCAGGTCTGATAAGAAAAGGTTCTCGCTATTTCACTCAATCATACTAAATATAACATTCTAACCCAGACACAATCACCTGAAGAAGGCTGTTTTCTCAAAGCAAGCAGACCACGCTCTGAGTTTAGTGTTTGCTTTTATTACCTGTTATACCAGCCCCTCAAATGCAGATTCCACTCCTCAGGCTGTGGAAGCCAATCTTTCTATGCTGGGTTAATTAAGGCGGGGGCAAGGTGGGGGGAGGAAAAAGTCACTGTGCAGGGATTCAGAGTCATGTGGAGCATACAGCTAAGACTTTCTATACAAACAAAGAGCTTCCTATCTTGTGTATTAGGACAGAAAAGCAGAACAACACAACTCTCTAAAGACAGAAAATGTAGATCCACCGGGGAATAATACTTTAAAAATACGCAAACTAACCTACCTTTTTCAAATCTTCATTCCACTTGCATTTTCAGCAGCCTCTAGAACCCCAAAGAAGTCTCTTTCCTTGCCCTTGGGGTGTTGGCCAGAGCCCTCCCCACCACACAGAGACCCCAGGCTCCATCCAAGCATCAGCAGACCACCCATTACACTCCCCCAGGTGAACACATTTCACAACCCCACCTCCCTAGGCCCCCCAGCACTCTCATTTGCTACCCAAACAGACAAACAGCTGCAGAATAAATAGAGATACAGCAATAAAACCAGTAAACGTGGTGTCACAGAGATGTACAGTTTTACGGAGCAAGGGCAGGGCTCAGAACACACCAAGAACTGGGGTCATGGAGGTGGGATTACACATACTCCTGGCATTCAGAAATCTGAATAAATATTCACAAAAGTGCACCTATGCAGAATAATTTCATAAAGGGAGCCATGCTGAAGCTTGCCGACTCTAGATATGGAAATATGGCTCTGGGCTGAAGTGTTGCTAGTTTCAGGCTAGATAAAGTAAACACACTTCATATTGAATCAAACTGGGCATACACTGGGATGGTTTGCTTACCTGGACACGTAAGGCAAAAGCACAGAATTCACAGTTACCCCTCTTTGCTTCACATCACATATTTGGTTTACTGGCTTCCCCCCCTTTACTGCTTCAACAGCAGTGTTCCTTAACTACTGTTAAAATTTCTACTTTGTTTCAGCTTACTTTATCAAAACCAATAAAAAAAAACCCCTCTCTGTACATAAGAACATTTCTTGGGTTCACCGGGTTATTCCTGTATGACAGGGGTGGAAGTTAATGGTGTGTTGGGACGTTCCTGCAAACAAGCTCCATAGCTATTGTGAGTTTAACATTAAATTTTGACAAGTCATATTTCTGAAATGCTGGGATGGTAAATGAGTCTGAATTCCCGAGTGGTCCCAGCTAATCTGCATCCTTCCCAGGGACCTCCTCAATTGACACCTTGAAAAATGATGATGATCTGCTACAATCTGGCTTAATTAATTGAACTGTTCATCCCCTCTCCTCCCCCGTATTAACACACCTGATGTGCAGAATCAGTAATCTGAATAATTGCAGCAGTGAAAGAAGGGACACTGAGGGAGAATGTAGGAAAATGCAAGAGAACAATTTTTATTAAAAATAAATCAGTCACCCACAGACGAGAACTCTGGATAAAGTTAACGTGTAAAAACTATTTTTCCTCTTTCTAATAAACACACATTAAAATGTAAATTGTCTGTAAAATAGAGCAGGTATTTCTGCCATCTTTGTGAAGACATTTCCCAGACTCCTTACTCAGGGCTCAGACGTTGTTAGGGACGTGTTTATTTGTAAACTGGCACTTTCTTGTGACTTGTGCATTCAATGGCCTCGTGACCAGAGAGCGAGCTGTGTCTGCGCCCCTGCGATGGCAGACACTTGTTGTCAAACGAGAGGATAATTTTTTCTAACTAGTGAGTCTAAATATTACTACAGAGATTAAGCTTTTCATCTTTTCCTCTTTAATTTGATATAAATAAGATTTATTTCAAAGGAAATGAGAGGACACAATGTCATTATCCCCAGGACTTCTCCTCGTAAATTCTCACAGGCAAATTCATAGATCGCTTTACATTTTAAATAGCATGATATTGGATATTATGTCTCCTAGAAAGCTTATTCCAGATAAATAATTGAATAATGATAATAAACCTCCTGTCTTTTCCTGTGTTGCCAGTGGGATGTGCCAAGCCCTGGCCATTGCTGGAGGAGCCTCGGATGGTGGTACCCACCAAACGCCACGGGCAATCAATCCCTTTGTACCTTCTGGGCACCCTCAGTGCTGGACAAAGAATTGAAACCCAGAAGGAGACTTCAATACATCTGTAGTTCACGGTGGAGGCTTTCTTTGTGCCCAAAGAAGAGAGTTAGTACACAACAGGTAACTCAGCCTGGTTCAGTGGGATCCCGAGCTGTTAACCCACAGGATCTGAGCAGGAACTCGCTCATCCCTGTGACAGAAAACTTCTCTTCATCATCTGACTTGGTGCTTTCATTATCTCCAACTCCTTATCTCCTCCTTGCTGCTAGTAACATTATTTGATTTGGCAAGCAATACTGCTCACATTTTCAAATTAATAAGTTTCAGTATATATTATGCATATATATTTGCATAATAAAGTTAATGGATAGATAGTTTTACCCCAATAATATCCTTTAAAATATACAATGCTAAATTCATCTCCAGCAATGTTGGAGGAGAGAGGAATTTGGACTGGCATTTAATCTGTGCAAAAGTAGGTACCCAATTATGAACTCAAACATATATTGTAATGATTTTTCCGTGAACATTCTCCCTCTCTGTCTTCAAGCCAAAACAGCACCACAAGAATGGAGGTGCAAAGAGATGACGTGATGTAGTGGGTTCACCCCCCTGAGACCTTTCTTTTGGAAGTTTTCTGAGGAAGTGTTTTTTCCCGTGTCTTTAAGATTGCATTTCACCGTCTACTACAAAGGCAGAGCAATAGTATATTTTTCTTATTAATCTCAGTTTTCCAGATGCCTGGAATAAAATAAAAGCATCTTTCAAAGAAACACCCTACATTTTGTAAATGAAAGCCACGTAATAGTCACAATTAGCATTTTAAAATGTGAGAGCTGCTGACTGAAGGCTACAATTTCCTATGGTACAAGCAGTTTGACTTGTCTTAACACAAGCCTTTAATAACAATTAAAGACCAGCACAACCGATCCTTCCCATTTGTTACTCTGAACCTTCAAACAAATTGATTTTTTTTAATTTCGTTTTAACTAAAATGGTTAGGCTGCAATCTTTAATTGAGGCTGTTCTCATAAACGAGGAGCTAAGGCTTGGCCAGTAATGAGAGCTGAGCAGCTCAGCTGGTGCATGTTGCAGCCTCTGATGCTGAAGTGCCAACCACCCTTTGTTCTTCTCTGCTTTTCCATTTTAAATATTTTGAACTGAAGTGTTAGAAATTTAGAGAGAGAAAGGTTATGAAGGGACTCTATGAGGAAGTGGGGCAATAGAGTGATGGTTTGACACTGAAACAAGGGAGATGGAGCTAAGATGTGGGGAAGAACTTGTTTGGTGTGAGGGTGGTGAGAGCCTGGCCCAGGTTGCCCAGAGAAGCTGTGGCTGCCCCATCCCTGGAGGGGTTCAAGGCCAGGCTGGATGGGGCTCGGAGTAACCTGGTCTGGTGGGAGATGTCCCTGCCCAGGGCAGGGGGTGGCACTTTAAGGGCTTTAAGGTCCCTTCCAACCCAAACCATTCTATGATTCTAGGATTTACCCCATGATGCTGCTGCAAATCTTTGACTAGTCTGCAATGTTTAGCTATGGAAAAAGCAAAATGTTGTTACTACTGGAGGTATTCCAGTGGGGAGCCCATCTGGGGTCCTTAGCAATTCCCAGGGATTACTTATTTCTGCCACAAAGACACAGAATCTGCCCATGTTTCAGTAACACACATGTATCCATCCCATTACAGTAGGATTACAGAATTAATTAATCTTTAAAATTTATTTATATTAATTTCCCTTTCTGTTACACCTGTGTACTGATGAGAATTAAAAAAAAAAAAAATCTAAATTAGGTCAAAAGCTGAAAAAGAGCTATAGTTGCCCAACAAGTGTGCATGCTGCAATACAGCACGGAGCATTGCTCCGGAGGGAGCACATAAAATGCTTCAAAGACAGTTTTCTTTGACCCCTGTGATCTGATGTACACTCTGCTTTGCACGACAAGGATCAAAGGCTCAGGCCCTTGAAAGCCACTTGGGTACTTACTTTTTAAATCTGCAATAAAATAAGAATCAAAGCACTCTCAAAGGTCTGGGTCCAAGTGACCTGGCCACGTTCAGCACAGAGCCAATGTAAAAACAGAATCACAGAATGAAGGAAAGATGATGTCTCCTAAATACAAAGCTCCTGAATCCATTGGGCTTTGGATTTGCCCATCATAGACATATGTGTGGATTTTTCACATGGACTTTTAGGGAAGTGAAATGTAGTTGTGGGACCTAATACACAAGCAGATTTACTTCGCATAAGCAAAGACTGACCTAAGCGACATCAAGGCCTCCATGTGAAACTCCTTCAATGTGCTTTGCAGAGGCACTTTTCTCCCCAGACAAGCTGAACCTGGATTTGGCATTGTGCTACAAAATGTAGCATGCAGAAAAAGTTCAAGCAGGGGTCTCTTTACTGCCTCAGGATACAAGACTTTACCATCCACACAAGGCTTTTCAGTTTATAAAGTCCACATTAACATTCCAGTGTGTAAAAGATCAAAATGGTGACCTGAAACAGTTTTGAGTCATTGGAAGCATCCCCATTTCAATTAAACACCTCTCTCTTCAGCTGGGCATGCCATAGTCACAGTTTACCTTGTTAATTATGTTGTGCAAGGACCACTATGCTGTGCTCCTAGTGAATGATTTATTAACTCCAGCAATAGAAAACCTCCTCTGTAGCACTGGCACACCAAAGACAAAGGAGGTAATTACTGTGCCCAAAGCACTTTAACTTCATTTATACCCTGTACACTGTGAGCACCATCGCGGTGCCCTAAATCACAGTGCTGTTATTGAGTCCTCCACAACCTTTTCGTCACAAGATATTTGGCATCATCCTTTGCTTACAGCTACTCTGGGGCAAAATCCGACGTAGCATTATGTCTGCAAAGGGGATATGCCATACATTAACAAATTTGCTATTGCAGGAGAATTCATTGCCATTTCAGGCTCCAATTGCAGTTCTCATGACAGAATATTATCTCTTCCTGGCCATGCTGGGCATGAGTTACAGTATAAAGTCTGCTTAGGAACTTTGTTCAGTTCTGTACACATTTAATTTAGCATCGCTCCTAACGTTCATGTCATTTTGTTTTTACTCTTTTCAGCTCTGGAACCTCTTGATGTGCCTGAAGTGAATATGAAATAATACCTTCTAGATAACCTGCATTTCTTTAAATTTCTGTGTCTCCATTTCCTGAGATGTTTCATTGTACTGTCTGGAGGCTTTCCCAAACAAACAGGTAAAACATGAACGTGTTGGGGAACAAAAGCCCCAACAGCAGGATCTGCTCAGAAAAAATGCCTGGCATGTGATTGCCCACAAAAGTAACTCTGGTTTGTGCCAAGGTGTGTGTACATCACTTGCTTGGAGTCTACAGTCTCTTCAAAACTTATATGAAAAGGCATAGTAAAAGACCTAAAAGGAAAAAGAAAGTAGTGGTTTTCCAAGGGAAGCACAAACATTGTCAAAAGTGTTAGAGCTGGTGTGATTTGGCTGCCTCTTCCAGCAGTGTGCCCTGGGGCAGGATTAAATTGGAGGCAATTATGGGAATTATGTCCACCAGGACAACAGGATGCCCAGGAGCCAGCAGTGTGCCCTTGTGGCCAAGAAGCCGATGGTATCTTGGGGTGCACTGGGGTGCATCAAGAAGAGTATGACCGGCAGGTGGAGGGAGGTCATCCTGCTCCTCTGCTCTGCCCTGTGGAGGTCCCTTCTGGAGCACTGGGACCAGTTCTGGGCTCCCCAGTTCCAAAAGGAAAGGGAACTACTGGAAAGGATACAACAGAGGACCACAAAAATGATAATGTGGGGCCTGGAGCATCTCTCTGATGCTGAAGGACTTGGGTCTGTTTAGTCTGGAGAAGAGAAGACTGAGGGGGGGATCTGCTCAACACCAAGAAATAGTTAGAGGGTGGGTGGCAGGTGGATGGGGCCAGTCTTTTTCCAGTGATGCCCAGGGACAGGACAAGAGGGAACAGGCACAAACTGAGACATAAGAAGTTCCATCTAACCATGAGGAGGAACTTCTTTCCTGTGAGGGTGTCAGAGCCCTGGCAGAGGCTGCCCAGAGAGGTGGTGGAGTCTCTGTCTCTGGAGACATTCAAACCCCACCTGGACACGTTCCTGTGGGACGTGTTCTAGGAGGGAGTTGGGGGAGATGATCTCCAGAGATCCCTTCCAACCCCATATAATTCTGTGATTCTGTGAATGGCAGCGTGAGAGGATTTGGCACGACACAGGGATCCTTCCCCCACCTCAGGGGTTTAAAAACCGAGCCTAAAAGCCTCGCTTGAATAAGCATGGTAAGTCAGTGCAGCAACTTCCCGAGCTATTTATTATTTATATTACCTCACACAGGTTAACCCCCCTGTGTTAGTACAAATATAGGAAAACAAAAAACCACCCCTGTGCTTGCAACTACATCAGGTAACCCAGAGGGAAATGATTGAGAGCAAATGGCATCACAGCTGACGAGGCTGAGCTTGCCACAGACACCCCCCGCCCCGACTTCTTCCTGAGGGAGATGGGGAGCTTCTCAGACACAATTTCTCAGTGTCTCCAGGCTGTCCCCTAAAATTAAATATTGATTCAGTATTAGTTGTGTTTCTCAGGGCGGAGGGAGAGGTGGGGGGGGGGGGGTGAATATGCATTTTTCTCAGCCTCTGAAGCTCTAAATACCAAGGTAATTTTAATGGTCTGCAGATAGGCCGCACGAGCTTTGAACAGCTAATTCAGTGTTTATAGAAGCAGAGCATGCATTAAGATATACTGTTTGCCATCACCTCAGCCGACCCTCTTTGTTTATTCATCAATAGTAGTCATTTGGGAGAGCTTCAATCTGGCACAGTTCTGCCCTGGACTCAGCAGGTTACCTTCCCATAATGTCAAACATGCTGTAGTGAAGTTAATTAGATATAAGTAGCTTTTTTTGGTTTGTTTTTTTTTTTTTTTATCTTAGTCTAAAGAACATAATTTGTTACTTGGCTAGGTGTGTACATCATTCTAGATGGAATAAACATCCAGAGAGGTGTTGAAATCTGGTAAAAAGAAGGAAAAAGGTATAAAACAGAGGGGAAATGAGAGCAAGTTTCCTGAGATTAAAAGATCAGCTGCTTCTGAGAAGACAGAGAATGCCATTTTTTGCCAAATGGGGCAACAGCTAAAGAGCACCCTAAGAGCACCTTAGGGTTTGTGCTTTATTCAAATTATCTAGAATGAAAAGCTATCTCATGTTCATCTATTAGATGCTGGAAATGTATTACAATGTACCATCAGCCTCCTATTCTGTCTTCTCTCCGAAGAATTAACAGCAAGATTTTCATTTTATCTCAGGTATCTGTAAGTCTGTTTAGGTGAGCCACCCAAGCTAACCGTGGTGCAGTAGATGACCAAAGGCCAACTCAACCAGAAATACAAAAAACAGAAGTAAAAGAGCACTTTGGAACACACTGAACTTTGGGTGGAAAAGTCTGTGGCAGCTCTTTAAATATTGCAGAGCTTTGTCACTTCATATCAGCTGATAATCTGGTTCATACACTTCCCATTAATAAAGGACTTAATGGCTGTATATTGCGCTGGAAATTCATAACTACTTCCCTGTGCTTTACTGGCCATTTATTTATTTTCCAATGTGAACCCAGTCACATGAAGCTGTATTACAATGTTACTTGGGAGCAGCAAATTGGTTCTATTAATCTTATTTACTACAGCTATTTTGAATTTGAGAGGGTAAGAACTGTATTGTATTAGAATAGGTCACCTTGACCTAATCGATACTAATCAGCTACCAGGCTTTTGGAGAACAGAATGCCTTGCTGTACTCTCACTAAAGTCTTACTCTTTTTCCTTGATATATATATTTATTCTCTTTTGATTTTCAATAGGATAAGAATCTGAAGAAAACAGGTCATCTGTACCTATATGCCTATGTTAAATTCAAACACAACTAGTGCAAACCAGAAGAAGATAATGGGATGCGCTGGCAAAGGCAGCTCAATAATTAGTTTATAGCTTAACAGATGTTATTAAATGTTGTATTAATGAGCAGCAGAACTACCTTGATGTTGCATTTATCAATCAAAGCTGTCCATATAATTGCATTTTTCCTCCTCATCAAACTCCAATCTGTTTGCTTCCCCTTTTATTATTAATAGTTGGCATTAAATTGGGACTGAACAAAACCTCAAGGTGATGGGTTACCAGTACAATTCAGCGGCTGCAACAGAAAGCACAAGTACTTAAGGATTACATCCTGTCCTATGGCATCCTGTAGCCAGTATTTACTGTTCAAGGCCTCTGTCCTTTCATGCACTCAGAAAACAAAATTCCCCAGTGCCCTTCCAAAATGGTTTTAATGTCTGTACACCTCTGCGGGTACTGCCCACTTAATGATGCAGCGTTTGGGATGACAGGTCCCTGGCATCCTGACAAAGGATTATTAATGCTGCTCTCCAGGAAAGCAGAACCAAAAGAAAACAATTAAAGAAAAAAATATCTGGCAGATTCACTTCCTCTCCTCTTCTCCACCAGGGGAATCAGTAACCCCTTATTACAAACTACAGTTCCACAGTAATTCAATCAGGGGTGGAGTTCTAAGCAGGACTTCCTAACCAGAGACTGCTGGCACGTGAGTAACCCACAAACCTCCCTAGCAAGAATTATGTTTATTAGTAGTAAAAATGAAGGAACCAATGCAGGGAAGTGTTCCCAATTGGTTTAGGACAACCAAACCTCTCGCTGCTCACCCAACAAACTCCCCTGGCAGTTCTCTGGCTATAGAAACTTGCTAATTATTTTTGGCTTGTAGGCAGGAGACACTAATTTGAGGAATATTTGTTGTGAAATCGGGTTCTACCTGTTTAAAGCTTGGGTTTGTTATTTTTAAGGGCCCGCAGATTACACAGGATTAGCTGAGAAGTAATTAATACAGTTTAGAATAGGGAGAGACTTTAAAATGAGTTTTAGTTCTGCATGGGAGTGATGCAAGTTACACAGCTGGTCTTTAATAGCAATGCTTTTTTACTGACAATGAAAATTTATTGCTCAAGTTACCGATTCTAACTTTGGGTTTGGAGGTTGCCACCTCCCCCACCACAAGTTAAGATCATCATGTGAAAAAGAAATCTTACTTCAGTACTGTTGCTTGCTGGCAGACATGCCTGGAAGTGTTTTACTTGGAAGTGCTCAGAGAACATATTGGAAAACCAGAAAAACATAAGGAAAAGTCTGCTCTTGCCAACAGATTTTTCCTTTTCCGTCCCACTGGAGAGCGACAGCTATAAATGGCTGCAGACACCCCCTGCCTTCGGCATCGCTGCCGTAGATGAATGAGTGGCCTTCGGGTTTTGTATAAGACAGAGTGTCAAAGTAGCTCTTTGCTGTGATATTCATAAAGCACCAGGCTCTCTGCTCTGAATCTTTAACACCCATATTAAAAATAAAGAACAATTATTCATTTTTTATGGATTTCTTTAAAAAAAACCCACCTCTTTCAGCTGTGCAAAGTAGAAACCAACTCCAAACTTCCATCTCTCTGCCCCCTTGGACTATAGTAATTTAATATAAATATTGTAAAAGAAGAATTGCTCATACCCCTCATCACTCAGCTTCTGCAAGTTGTATTCCAAATCGCAATGTACATTGAATGTTCTTCCCACACGAATGCTGTGGTGCATGGATGCCTCCTGCTCCCTGATGAAGTCTTCCCTGAGCTGATGCACTGGCCTGGTGGGCGAGAAGCAATATGTTTAATAAGGACATCTGAGGCAGGGATTTGCTTATCCCCAGTTTCTGAGCTGAGGCTCGAGGCACTGCCAATTTGCTAATTCCAAGACGAGCGTTTGAATTACTCCCCACACCCTGTTTTCATGGTATTGTGCAGCTCAGGCCTGGAAAAGATTTTGACATCAACTCCCATTATTTTATAGCCAAGTGAAATCCTACACAACAGAAGCAGGCAATGATTATTAAAAGAAAAATAATAAAAAAAAATGCGAAAGCTAATTTAGCAATCCTCTCGCTGCACTACAGAGAGCGGTGCCAGGAAGGTCAACACGAGCAGCTTGGAGAAGGGAGAGGTTGCTGGAGCCATGAGACGGTGCCACCCCAGAAGTTATGGCTAAATCTCTTTGCTTCTCCAGCAGCAGCTTTCCCTGGCACAATCCTGCAGCAAAAATGTGAAAGAGACACAACCATGGCAACTGGCCACAAAATGTGAAAGAGGGGATAATTGTTTTACATTCATAAACCTGTAAGAAGTGTATAAAACTGAAGAACACAGCAAACTCCCCCCTCAATAGGCTGTTATATTTTCTATACCTTCCATGTTATATTCACCTGTTCTAAAAGCTAGGGTACCCCTCAGCGTATTTCAACCCCAGGAAAAGATAATCTGCTTCCAAACTACCAAACCCAACTGAACCAGTAGCCTCCCAGCAGACAGACAGTAGCTTTTAGGCAACAGACATGTTTTTTGGGTGACAGATTGGTGTGTTTTGACCACCACTGCCATTACCTTTTCTCAAAGTGCGCTCATACTGTTAGTAAAAGAAGAACCACAGTTAATTATTCTGTGCACACATGCTATTTGAGTATAAGGAATATTGTATTACCTACCTATAAATTAGCCTTTTTAACATTTTGTTTTGTCTCTGAGGGAATAAAACAAAAAAAAAAGCCTTGTGATAGTTTGTAGGGAAACTCAGATTCCAGCTGAAATCTGGTTCTGTAAATGTTCATGCAAATATTTTTACCAAATCTTGCAAGAAATTTTGTTTGAGTGACAGCAGAAAGGCTCCTCTTATAACAGAGATATGCTCTTTCGTTTTAGATTTTGAATGCCAAGCTTCTTTCATTATTGGCTTGAGGCAGGTTTTTAATTGTGCTGGATGTGTGTCTGTATGCTGAAGATACTGGTTACGGTGCTCCCCAAACCGTCTGCACAAAGGTGGCAGGTCTCTTGCTGGCCAAAATCAGCCGTGGAGAGACCCTTCTACCCCCCAGCACACTCCCATTATACATCAGCAAGACCACGAACACTTTTCTCCTCCACTCTCCTTTTCCAGGATTCCATGGGTAGAGGGGAATGTGAGCTGCATCCTCCAGGAGAGCAGCAGGGAGGTGGGAACCATCCCTACCTCCAGCACCAGGGGCTGGTGCCATGTTCCCCTTTGTAGACCCCAAAGGGGCTGGAGCAGGGTCTGGCTCCCAGAGACATCTGAAATCAGCAAGTTTAAATCCATTCTCAGAAAATAATGCACTGGTTTTCAAGCAAAACTGCAGCTGATGTTTCTGCTGTCACATGAAAAATAGTTTTGAGCTTTCTCGCCTTTTTAGCAGAATAATCAGTTTCTTCAAACTTGCAGAGGAAATGGTGTCTTGGGGAGACGGGAAGGGATGGAGGTGGGAGCTGGGAGAACAGGAAGACAGCATTAATTACACAGAGCCTGACAGGTAAAGGAGAAAATTTTGCACCTCTCAAAAGGAAAAGAATTAACAGATGATTGAGAGCAGGGAAGACTGGTAATTTCTTTATGCTGTTTAAATAGTTTGTCAACCTCTTAATGGCACTCCGTGTGCTAGAAACAAATGGAAAACCATCAAAGCAGCAGCCTGTAAATATCTAGATTAGCATATTCCTGAATATTTACAAAGTTTTGGGTTTGGGGAGATGTTTGTGCTCTGTGGCTTTGAGTTCTGGTGTTAAAATATAATAAGCTGCCAAAATCCACCAGCAGCTTAGCTGGTCTCTCTGCTTTACCATCATCTCTGGACATCCAGCTTGCTCTCAGGAAAAAGGCAAGGGTTACCTCCATGGTAAAGTCTATGGTAATTTGTAGCTTTAACAATTAGTTTAAAAACAGTTTTAATAGTGCAGGGTTTAGCAGTTGCATGTAGTACATACTATGTACCTGAAATCTGACAGGACACATGAAACATGGAGCTTGGTGGTGCCGAATCACAAACATGTGGGTTTCCATCTCCCTCAGGAGAAGCCGAGAGCCCTCAGGACACATCCAAACAAGCACAAATGGAACCAGGAGTTAGGTTTCAACATGCTCCCTCCCTGGAAGGAGAAATGATGATGATGATTTCTGAAATTCTAATGGTTTAAAATTACCTCTAACCCCAGATATTTTTTTCTTTTGTGTAGAACACCAATCCTGAAAAATATACTTTTGTTTTTTTGTTTTTAAATTACAAGAATTACTTGGCAGAGGCAGTGCTCCAAATTTTGAATAATTTCTTCTGTTTTTTTAAGGAACAGGGAAATGCTCTTTACTCTTTACTTGCTTAAAATTTAATATTCATTTCCCAGAAAGAGAAACACTGGTATATTGTGTCACTGAAGACACACACAACCTGTATCATGTACGATCCTCTTCATCACAGGCCAATTTTATGAAAAAAGAAAATAATAATAATACTGACCCAAAGAGAAAGAACAGTTCTTCCAGGTCAGGCAAAGAGCTCCGCTGACACCTATGAAAGTGCAGTGTACAGGCAGTTGGGAGTGATTAACTTTGTTGTTCTATGGGAGTTGCTCTAAAAAGTCATTAAAAAGGCTTCTGAATCTCGGTAGTTTTCTTCTGGCTTAGAGAGAGGAAAACCGAAAAGGCTGAAGTGCCAAAGGAGGTCAGACAAGCAAAGGCTCTGCTAGTCCATAACACATGGAAGAGAGAGGAATTGTTAGGTCCTTAACAAGAAAGGAGCAAATAACAAAGAAAACACAAAGAGAAAGAAGCTTTTGGTGCCCAACTTGCCGTCAGCAAGTATCCACCGTGTCAGCATCAGCAGAGAGAGGTCTAGGGAAGAAAGCCCAGGTCAAAGAACACTTAGGGAAATTAAAAGCTTCCAACTCATCAGGACGTGGCAAAAATCATCCTGGGGAACTTATCAACCATTAGCAGTTGCCTTTAAAGTCTTGCAGAATGGGTGAGGGCCTGGAAGGCTGAGGAGTAGTAAGGAAAAGCATAGACAAGTTTTTGGTACTTTGATACACAGGAATATACTAGGATGATTTAAAACATCTCATCACATGACTCAGAAAACAAAACAACTGAAGAAAGACACACAAAAAAAGCCAAACCAGACTTCTGGGCAAGATTAAACCAAATAAAGTCAATCCGTCATTCAATGCACCTGTAAAACCCAGGGTGGCCTCACACTGAAAAAGAACAAGCAGAACCCAATTGTCTGAAGTCAAAAGAATGAAATGGGATAAAAATTGGCATTCAGTAACGTGCCAAATAGCATACTGGGAGGAGGAAATGAGAGACAAAACAAGGACCACGGAGCTCCACACAGGCTACAGAAAATTATGTAAATTCACACTATGAATGGGAAAAATTTCCAGAAAATATAAACCACAGCATCATCACGAGCAACACTCCCACGGTGATGGAGGGACTCTTCAGTTACAGTCCCAACCACTGTTTGTTTGTAGTTCCAGTTTCCCCAGCAATCCCCTGTGACTGGGCCTCTGGGAGAGTGATGCACTTGGCAGGAGGTAACACACGCTCCCTAAAGGGCACAGGGCAGGAAGTTTGGGGTGCTGGAATAATCACAGTTAACTCTCTTCCAGTCACATGTTCTCTGGGAATCTATTAAGCAGCAGTTAATGATTAATCTCCTTAATTGCCTACATCAAAAAATATTCTTCAGTATATAGAGGTAAGAGATACACATCTTTTCATTAGACACAACTAAAACCTCCAAATAAATAATTTCCAGTTATGAAGGTGCCAACCCAGGACTACTGGTATTTGCCTCAAAGATTTCATGGTTCTTATTGAAAGTACCAGATTTAGTCATAGCAGTGAATAGACCACAATGACCCTCACAATTAGGCAGAAGTTATTAAGATGTTATTAGAAGAGCTCAGCAACCAGTGCTTCCTTCACCAGGTGCCTGCAGATGGATGTAGAGGAACCCAGGAGTAGGAAAAGTGCTTGGATGCACTTCCAGCTCCTGTCTGCCCCAGCAGAATTTGCAGGACAAAAGGCAAACACAGAAAATGCACAGAAATGAAAGGTGGGAGAAGCTGGAACAGGAAAAATTAAATAAAATTAATAATAATAATAAAAAAGAAATATCATGGTGTGAAGAGAATTTTTGAAACTAATTTTGATGTCAAAATTAATTGAAAAGATTTGAGATTCAAAGGCAAAAAGCCCCACAGCTGAATTCACTGTGTCCCTCACACACCTATGGAAAGGTTAAGAAATGGCTGCAACTTTTTCAACGAGTTACTTTCATTTAAAAATACTTCATGCCCAAACTTATGTTGTTTAAGTGAAAAAGCTGATATAAAAACCTTCCTGAACTGGCAGAACATGAACCTGAAAAATACTTGTCGCTTTGAAAGGTGAAGAAAAAGAGTTAAAATTCAAACTTGGTACAAACCAAAGTGCTTCAAAAACGGTCAGAAAACGGACTATATTACTTTCAGAAAAGCAACTATAAATAAACAAACCCACTCACCTCAGTTCAGGAATGGAAAGTTTCTGAAGTATTTTGCAGGACAGGAAAACAATTTCACTCACAGGTTCCTGAGGGAACCTAGAAGAAAACTGGAGATTCGATTTATAAAAGCAAGAAAAGAGCCTATTGCAGTGTTACCTTTGGCTATGAAAGATATAAATGAAGAGAAGTCCAGATTCAGAGCAGCAGCACTCAAACATGCCTCCACTTTTTATGGCAGACATGTAAAGTGCTTCATTAACTTTCTCCTGCCATTTGAAGCCTTGTGCTGCTGGGGATCAATAGTAGTGAAATGCCAAGGTACAAACCAGAAAGTATGGAATATGAAATAATACGGTAAATTAAAACCTGTCGGGCTGCAAAACTCCCAGCACGTGATGTAGGTGCTGGGAGATGGACAAGTGTCTGCAGCCATGGCTAACAGCTAATGTTCTCTCTAAAAAATAACGTTTAAACTACATTTGTACCAAAATGGTGAGAAAGTGTTGACGGGTTTCACTGTAGTGATTTTGAGGAGTGAAAAGCTATCACAGCAAATATCCGTACGGGGAGAGAGACCTCACTGGTGCTTCGGAAAATGGAGCTGTTAAAATGACTGAGGCTGGAGAAGGACTATAAAAAGCAATAAAGATGGCTGTGCAAGATTGTTTAAAACAAATATTTTAATTCCACTCTATTTTGAAAGTATCACAAAATAACTTGAGGCAGGATATTTTTATGGTGAAAGCACTGTCACACCTTGCTCATCTAATTTATCTGCACACAGGTAATGTCCATATTCCATCTTATAAATTCGGGAAGGACCTTTGAGCTCTGTTTTATTTATCTCACTCTGTATTTATCCACTTCCAAAATAAAGTCCAGACGACAATCACCGTGGTTTAGTCCCAGACTTATTCAGACTTTCAGCCAGGTAGGTGAAGAAGGATCCACCACACACCAGCAGTTCGTTACCCTGCCTGCTATTGAATGTTTGATGAAGCAGATTCTCATCTTTGAAGAAATCCACATCTCTAGGGAACCACTTTGCAAAGCTCCAAAGATTGACCAGACATAAAGCAGAAAAACACCAAAAGAATGAAATTTGGGCAAATTGGTACAAAACTACATACCATATTTGGTAGCTACATACCAGATTTGGTAACTATATACCAGCTGCAAAAGGGTCAGAGGAGAGGCATGCATGGCAACAGCAATTACTTAAAAATAATAATAATTAATCAAAGGGGATAGTGTTTCTAGCCTAACAGCTTTCCTGCTTTCATCTTGTTCCTTTGGGAGAACCTGGTGGTGATTTCCCTGGACTCTGACCTGGGTAATCCTTTTCCTCCTGACCTCAGCGTTTCACCCAAATTCTCGTGGCAGATTTTATTGCTAGCCTGTGGTGTGCTTTCCTACCCATATGAATTTTCTTTCATATGAATTGCCTTCTTGACTCTGGCCTGGTAAATTTTCTCAGCTTGCTAACTTATTTCCCCCTGTCCTGGTTCTGCGGTATCTATCAAATCAGTATTCAAGTAACATTTTCTGTCATACTAAAAGATTAGCTGTAAACAGAAGAGAAGCAAAGTTCTTTGCTACTGCACAGATTTATCATGTACTAGTAGCACATTTGGCATTACAAAAGAGATCATATAAAATGTGAAAAACGATAATGAAATACAGCTCGGAAATGTTATAAAGAATCCTCGTTTTACTGTGGTAAAATAGAAGAAAAAATCCAAGCAGAGAAGAGGGCCGTGGGGAAGGGTAGCTGAATGACCATCACAATTTCTTAAAATATATGCATAAAAAAAGCAGTTTGTGATTGGAAGCAATAATACATATCAGAAAGAGAACAGAAGAATGTAAGGATTCAACTGCTTGTGTTTTCAGTGAGGTATCTTTATGATTTCTTTTGTTTGCTTGCCAGAAACTCCATCCTTCAAACCGGACACCCAAGAAGCAGAGGGAAGGCCCCTTCCTGGAAGTCCTCGCAGGAGAGCTGGCCTCCAGTACTAGCCCACGTCTGAATGTAGGGGAAGCTGGTGTTCATGTGGCTTTTGGAGAAGAATTCAAGGAGGGACTGGGCATGTAGAAACTGCTGTACTGACAGTTATGCTTATGGTAAGCAGCATCCCAAGAATCACAAGTTCTTTCCATCTTCGATCAACGGATTTCAAGTGTTTGGGTTGTCTTCTTGGTTAGTCTTTCATGGTGAAACTAAGCACCTTTACAAGTTTTGTCTTCATAATAAAAAAAAATAGCTTAAAAAATCTACTTTTTTATTGGCTAAGAAAATTCTGACTGACTAAATTGCAGGAACTGTGGTGCAAAGGAAAAAANTCAGTTCAGAAAGGGGCAAATTCAATCCAGTGAAGTTGATTTTTATATTTGAATGAAGATTTGTAGAGACCTACACTTCAGTATTCTAACAAACACATATTTTATGAGCACAAAATATTCTGCACTAGTATTAGAATAATGAATAAAACATTCTTAAAAGGCAAAAGCTTTCTGAAAAACACTTCAGTATGTGCAGCTCTCAGGTAACAGCAGAGGTGAATGGCATTGCTATATTTGTCTATTCCAGTCTTAAGCAATCGAAACAAATAGCTCTTAAAAAGAAATTTAAGGAAAAATGTCAAATTTACCCACACATGACTTGAATTCCATGAATGAGTATGTCTCTTGCAGCATGCACAAAGCGATAAGGCTTACATAAATGCCCTACATCATCCAAGTAGTCACTTTCTGATCTTCAAAATCTAACAGAATTATTTATAGCTTTGTATGAAATATTCATAGAAAAGTGTCCATTGCCTGAAATTTCTGCTAAAGAGTAATTTAACTTGGTTCTTTGCATTCCTTACTATCGTAATAATTTAGGTCAGGCAAAAGCCAACAATATCATCTGTCTAAAATAACTGTGATGAGTATTATAAAGTCTTTAGATTTGTAATAGGTATTTTGTAAAAAGCACGATATATAATGAGCCCAATCCAAGTCAACGAAAGCCTACAGTAGTATTTCCATTTATTTTAAGCCTGGATGAAGCCTTACAAGCTATGTATTTAATTACAACTGCCAACTCACTAATTTGCCCCATATCCAACGCCACAGTTAGATGACATCATATTGTGCGGTCGGAAGTATGCATTTCCTGGGGCTAGTAATAAAACAAATAAATCTTGCCATATCCCCCTCCCCGTTCCTGCAGCGTACAGTGGCATTCCCATCTGGTTTAAAACACTTTGAATAATGAATACAAAAGCACAGCAAACACACGACTGGTGCTACTGGGCTGAATGCAGCGAATGCTACAAGTGAAAATAAGTGGTGTAATCTCAAGTCTTGTTGAACATGGGCCAAATTCTGTACTCATTATCCCAACATATTTTACTCTAACTGCAATGAAATTTCCTGGCTAAATAAACATCCCTTTTTTCCCTCTCTCTAATATTATTTTTTTTTCTGAATGATACAGTCTTCTTTAACTCCATATAACAAATATGCAAAAGACCTAAAGCAACAGATGGGAGGCAACATAAAAGTCCAATACAATAAGTACATATACGTGTGTAAATTTATGTGTATATGTAAGGTGCATATACATATGTATTTATTCATATCTTAAAAGGAAGAATTTTCTCCAGAAGGTTTTGCAGCTGCCATTTTCAGTTAAAGTAGTTGTGATTTTGTGACCACCAGATGTCATAAAAACATCTACATTCCCGCTAGCAAGAAGAAGCTGCTTCCATCCCCTTTCTTCCTGAGAGCCCTGCTTTGCAACTGTTTTCTTTCTGGCCAAGGAAAACTCCAGAGTTAATTGAATGTCACTCAGTCTGGTGAAGTGTCCAGTAAAGAAACAAGTAAATGGAAAATGTCTGAAAACATCTGAAGCTTTCCACAGTTCACAAAACCCAGGCCTGACACAACAGAGCTGATGGTGACAGTAGAAGACAAAAGTCTGATTCCTCCCTGACATTATTTTGCCCAGCAGAGCTCAGTGACAGTTTTTCTCCCCTTGACCTCCCCGGTTCACGACTGTCCTTGAGATAAGGCCATCTGTCACCAAAACCACACTGGGAAGCCCCACTCACCACCCCTGACACCTCCTCTTCATCCTGCTCATCACGCTTCACTTCATGGATGGCTCCTCCTCTGACCCAGCCGAGCGTGGTCCTGAGCATCTCCACCCTGTTCCCACCCTTCCTACCAACTAACGATCCGTATTTTGGCAGAAGCCTCTGCCTGATGTGCCTCAACACAGATAATAGAAAAACGTGACCTCCTTGGATTGTATTTGCAAAGACGTGAAAGCAGAGGAGTAAAGTGCCCTTGTTTATGTATTTCAGCTTACATGGATCATAGTGCTGCAAAAAGGATCACCTTTCTTATCTCCAAAAACCTTTTAAGCAACAATTACTATTAAACCCGACAAGTAAGAATCTTAAAATGTGTTGTGTATGATAGTTATGTACATAAAGCGTGTATCTAATTAGACACGATAAATATAAATATTACATACCAACTACTTAGCCAGCCATAAGAAAAGTCTCTTTTAAGAACAATCTAACTAGTCTAAAAATCTAAAGTCCCAAAGAGTTTTGAATGCTTTTTACAATGCACCTGTGAATATTACTGCACTAATTCATTTTCAAAAATTATCGCTGCACTTAAAAGCACCACAGTTTCAAGACACATATCTCATGTTCCCGCTCCCTCTCTTTGCTCATGTCAACCTTATCGTTTTGCATATTTTATGTGTATTTATAATTAAAAAGCAGCATTTGCTCCCCCGTAAATCCTAAAAGGTTTTGCATATCATATACTGCATGGATGTAATTGATAAAGAATAGATATATTTACTCCACCTTGTGAAAGCCATTTGCACACAACAAAACGGGAATCAGAACAATGTACCCTAATGTCAAGTAATGGAACAAGAAGAATCAAAAATTACCTATTTTTTTTTCATCAGGTTGTCATTACCATTTTAAATAATACATCTCCCCAGAAAATTCTGGGGGATAATTGGAAGGAAGAAATGTTCTCATGAAGCAGGTGTTTTTCCCACTGCTACCAAATAATTTAGGATGGCACATAATATTTTGACAGCGCATATATGTGAAAGTGTGTGTGTGTCTGTCAGGCAGGAATTTTCCTCCAAGACAAAGACTCTGTGAAATGTACAATATGTAACGACATCAAAGGCTCCAAACCCCGAGGAAGTCGAGCTGAGACCAAAAATGTGACGCAGAGAATCATATCTAAAGGATCATCTTAGTTATTTAACAAAAGGGGGGGAAATTAGGTGTAATTTCCGATTCTGACTTCTCAGCCTCAACAAAACAAACTCAGTGGAAATACTTGGGAGCTGAGATTGTTTTATTAATAAGGCATTGGGACGTTGGTTTTGATTCAGGTTGCCAGAAGCTGTGGGCTCCACAGGACTGTCTGCGTAACGCCACAGAAATCTTCATCACCTTTTCCCGTTGTTCTGCACCGAAGCCAGGCATAAACTCTGAATTTCAGATATCGGGTGCAATCCAAGGTCAACTGCACATGGGTAATATTTTTGCAAAGATAAGTCAAAAGTTAATAAGAAAACTTCAGGTCAGCTTGGCTTTACCAGGGGCAGACCTTTATTGTGAAAATATTTACTAGCTTCAGATCACACTGGTAGCATAAATGACATTTAGATTAAAGTCTCCAGGCCGTGCTTTTTTGGTTTTCATTGTGCTGGAGGCAGTTAAATATTGCACAACCACACACACGCGCAGAGCTCACATTTGTTCTGACCTCAGCAGGAAATTCTCTCCAAATACTGTTCCCTCCTACGCGCAGAATAAAGCTTCACTAACATTAATATTCAGGTAATGTTAATTATGTTTGCCCTGTTGATTGCTTGAGTAAAGCAAATGTTTTGCTTCGTGATTTCAGAGAGACAGGTCGTGGCTCAGACCGGACCCACCCCCCTCTTGGCTGCACCCTGTCCCCAAAACCCAGTTGTCATCTCCTATCTTACCCCATCACCATTACCATCAGGTGATTGGGTACACTCTCCCGGCAATTCCAGAAGGAATTGTCCTTCTCCTTCAAGGAGCTGCTCAAGAAAACCCATCCCAGTATGACCTGTAATAACCCCCTCGATGCTGGCAGTAAATATTGTGACATTCCTGGGAACGTGTTCCCGTGAGGAGTGAAAGGGGATGGGGAAGAGAAGGGTTTTCATCCAGGCTCAGCCAGAGGAGCCCGGTCCCTCTTTCCTTCAGGAAAATCTGGCTCCGGTTTTAAATAGATGAAAAACTAAAATCACAATCTCCATATTCTTCTAGTTCTTTTCCTTCTTTCCGCCTCTTTCCAACATCATATTTAAACCCTGAAACTCAACTCTACAACTACATATAGACATCAATTCACATTCCTGTTAATTTTTACTCCAGTTTGTGATAGTAAGATTTCATGCACGACATCTATAGCACCACCATGCCACTTAATCGGTTTCTGTATCATTAAAAGCAAAATCAAAACTGCGGTCAGGTGAGTTATAAAAGGACAGATCAAAACTAAAAGGCAGTGTTTCTCCACCTGTCAGAAAAAAGATGGTAAGAAAAGGGATTAGTTTTGACAAAACCCGCTCTAAGTTTGCAATTATGCTCTGGAAGAAACTGCATTGTAACATAAATGAATGTTAAAATTCCTTATATATAGGAAATAATTAAAGTTTCTGTCTTCTCTTCATTAACCACATGAGAATTTATTGCCTCTACATTATACAACTCCATCCGTTCAAACAAAAATGTTACTATTAAATAAAAAAACAACATTCAGAAAGTCAAAAATAACATCAATAGCAATCTTCTGAATGCAAGGAAACCAGGCATGCATTCTCGTTACCCATTTTACTCTCAGAGGATGGTTACATTTACTATGCAGCCTCCTTTTTGATGTTAAAAAAAAAAAAAAATCAAAATGGTATTTACCTATTTGACAAAGCAAAGTGAAGGAATCATATCTTCCACTAGCCTGAATGATAAACACGAAGTCAAAGAACTATCATCTCAAGAGACACAGTTAAAAGAAAGAAGAAAATTCTTCTGCATAACACAACTGCTCTTCCTTTTCTTTTCAAAGTTCCCCTCCACCCAGACACTTTATTTTTCTGGATACTGTGTAGTGCTCAGGAAGCATAATATTTTAAATTTTCTTGCAATGGCATAGATTGCAGCACTGAAACATTGACCCAGTAAAGCAAAACAAGCAAAAGAAAAATATTTGGGTTTGGGGGAGTTTGCTCAAAACTAAACCCAAGAAAAACCTGAAGTGGAGGTTACTGCATAGCGACAGTGGTGCACAGCTCAGCAGTGCTGAAACAAATGCTGTTTTCCAAAAAAAACCAGAAACCCACAATTTACCTGGCCTGAACATTAATTAAAACATAGGAGACTGAATCTCCACGGCAAAATATCATCATGCTCAAAAACTCTTCTATCCCACCTTGCCAAATGTGCTGCACTGGATATAAAAGCTATCATTTCAGTAATTTATAAGAATAGAAGAGAGGAGACAAGGCTTAAGGGAATACAGGGAAAAGACATAAAGCAGGTGTCACAGCAGCACAGGCACAATAACTATTGTGAGGAGCAGTAAAACTAACTGTACACAGGACAAATAAACCAAATTACAGACCATCTACTAAAGATGGATTCCTAGTTAATTGTATTTAAACATACCAGTTCATCTGAGGAGAGCAGAATCCAAACAAGTTTAAAATTTTCTGGTGTTCTTCGGAACAAGAAAGGGCAAAAATTAAAATTCAGGCCCCAGGTCTGAATTCAGGGTGCAGGTGTGAATGTGTCTGCAAAAGACTTTCCTGTAGTTCTGCGGAATTGCAGCGTATACAGGTAGGTCAGGGCCCAATAATCTCCAGGTTCATTCTCGTCTTTGCTACCACTCCACCACTCTTCCTCGACTCCAAAACAAGCAATGAAGGAATCCACGTGCAAAACCCACCTGCTTTAATGCATTTTGCTTGGAGACACACGGGCTGCCTACGACTGCATCAGTTTGGTGTGGAACAGGCACAGTGTCATAGAATCATAGAATGGGTTGGGTTGGAGGGGATCTGCAAAATTATCCCATCCCACCCCCTGCCCTGGGCAGGGACACCTCCCACCAGACCAGGATGCTCCAAGCTCCCTCCAGCCTGGCCTTGAACCCCTCCAGGGATGAGGCAGCCACAGCTTCTCTGGGCAACCTGGGCCAGGCTCTCACCACCCTCACACCAAACAAGTTCTTCCCCACATCTCAGCTCCATCTCCCCTCTTTCAGCATGTCCTGTCACTCCACTCCTGATAAAGAGCGTCGGTTCCTCCTGCCTCATCCCTCCTGGGCCTCCACGCTCACCCTGGCAGCAGGAGGCTGCTCCCCTTGCTTGGAGTGGGGCTCTGGTGAAAGCAAACAGATGGCTAAAGCACCCCTGGAAAATACTGCAAAAAGTATTCCAAAGTCCTTCATTTGCAGTCCAGGGAGGTACAGCTGAAGGCACCCCAGCACGAACACACCTCCTGTCTCTGGCAAACTGTCACTGCAAGTCCCAGATAAGATTCAATTTCCCTGACTCAGCAGAGGTGCTGGAGCAAAGCAGCACACAAAATATTTGGTGCTCCTTCGTAGAAAGCTCTTCCCTTCCCAAGCTTCTCTAATGACCACAAGGAAAAGGGCCAATGAGACCCCAAGGAAATAACAAGCAGTAAGCCAGTACTGAAAATAACATCAAAAATGTGTTTTTATAACCATACAAAAAGGAGCCTATTTGATAAGGCTTGTTGTAAAAACAATCACTGCAGAAATTCAGCTTTCAATTCCCTTGCAATCCATGCTGACCTTCGCCACCACGTCTTGCATACAGCTGTGGCATTTGGATTAAATAAGTTGCCCTGCTTGTTAAAGCAGCACTTCCCACGGGTTAACATCTCAATTTAAACTCCGCTTCGCACTGCCCCAGTGTGACGGGACGGCCTTTAGACATTTATCATTGATCTCAATTGAATTATGAGGCAAATTATTAAGCTAGAGTTATGAGCCCTATTATTATGCCAGAACAAAAGCGGTGCATACAGCAACTCGTGTCGAGGGGTCTAGCTTTATACTCAGGAGGGAAAATTAAACACAGGTCCCAAGACAACTCCCCTGAGAGCTCAATACCGTTGTGTTATGCACAGTATGAACCGCAGGAAGCATTACACTTCATGACATTCTCCGTCTCAAATACTCTTTCTAAAATTTCCCCAAGTCATCAGCTTAGCTTTTCCTCCTCCTTCTCCATTTACAGAAGATAAAATCAACAGAATCAGGATCCAAAAGAGCCTCGGCGGAGCGTGGGTGAAAACAACAATAAAGCCCCTTGTTCTCTCTTGGCAACCCAACCAGACACTGCAGGATGCTGAGCCCGTCTCCTCCAGGACACGTGTGCCTCTGCCGTTCCTAAAGATTCAAGAAAAGGTGATGAGTCAGTTCCTCTATCTTGATCAAATTCCTCTGGAACTGCAACAGCAGCAAAACGCAGTTTTATCTCCAAGAGGGGGAGAGAAATAGAGGGCACCGATTAGACACAAAGGACAGCAACAGCACATTCCAAAACCTGAGATTCTCATTAAGCCAGAAGGAAAGAAAACCAGTGACAAATGCGCTATGCTGTGGAGCAGATAATGGAAAAGGCAAAGAAAATGTACATTATGCGCAGGACATTATAATTCTTTAGAGCATAAAGTTTGCACTGTTTCAGTAAAAAAAAAAAAAAGCAAAAATACACCCCCAAAGCCCAATGAATGCCTGAACTCTGCTTTATTCACAAGGCGCAGGGAGAAGGCTGCCTTGTGAGATCTAGACTCTGAGACTTCAAACTATATGAAATACAATGGGAATGGAAAAGAAAAGTGGATTAGACCGTGAAATATAAGTATGATACTATTAAACAATATTATGGTACTTCATAGTGTAAAAAGAATAACAAAGTGGAATCACTGGGATGTGAAAGTTCTTCTTTCCCTCAGATAAATACAGAGTGTAGCATTACCTGAGCGAGGGGAGAGAGAAGCTCTTGCTTCAATAGCTTTTCTAATTTACTCTATTCCTTAGAATATACTGGGAAGCTGAAAACTTCTCACCAGAATTTATACACGATAAAACATGCTGTCACTGGTCCCCCAGCCAGCCTGGGGGTCACCCCCCAGGGCACCCCATGGCACTGAACCCCCAGCTTCCTCCACGGCTGGCTGTGGGAACTGCGGAAGAGCTGCTTTTTCTAGAATTCAGGTTTAAAAGAGAACTGGGAGATGGTGTAGCACCCAGCACTGGGCAAGAACAGCATCTTTCTTCACAAAATGGGAAAACAAACCTGCACTAGGCTGAACAAAAAGGGGATGAATTGCTATGTACCACCTCAGACATAAATTGGCTCTGTGAATCCCACAAAATATCCTTGGCCAAAAGAAATCATCATCACAGCAATGTTTTAAGATGTTCAAGGCCCTGTGAGTCACCTTGAATTAGCCAGTCAGAAAATAAAAGTCTTGTTTTGGCCTGAAGCCTTTTACAATGACTGTTTTATCTCTTCCCGCCCCAACCCCCCCACATCCTCAGTGTTCACCCCTCCTTTTTAAAGGTACCATGAAAAATGGTTACCAAGAAGATATAATTATTTTTTTTTCATATCCACATGAATGTTTTACTGTGGGGAAAGGAATCTAGACCCTCCATCCAAGGCAGAGATGCCATAACCCACTGGTGGGCTGCTGTGCAGATCTCCAGGGATGCCATGGGGGGAGGGTCTTCACCCACGGTCCCTTCTGCAGAACAGGGCATAAAGATCTACCTCTGCTCCATATAAATCACTTGCTGCTGCAATCAGCAAGACAAATTCTCTGGGGCCGGAGTTAAATTGAAATTTATACTGACATACCTACATGAAACTAACCCAACAAAGAAGATTTAATGCATTTATACCACAACAGCCAGCTATTTATGCACAACAGTCCCTTCAATGGCAACGCAACAGCTATTCCATTTTCTGAGTGGCAACAGTTATCCAGAAAAGCACGTTAATGCCACCAGAGTTGTACACAGAGTACGGAGGTTATGGCGCTTTAGCTCTGTCAACATAATCAAAGAAACAAGTTTCTACCATAAACAGGACTTAATTTTTACTGTAGCCAGATTGAAAGCGGAAATAAAATATTATATATCATCAATATAATTGAAATGCTTAGGAAAATTATTATTTTAGGTGATGGCTAATGAAAATGCTTAGCTAGTGAGCTGCATGCACAAAACCAAGGGGATTCTCTAATGAAGCAGGTTATTTTGTGCAGGGAAGAACACTACTCCACAGAGTTAAATTCTGTCCTACAGCCCTACCCAGGAATGATTCTAGAGCCTCTGAAATCCCCACAGACTTCAAGTATATTCTCACAGACAAGAAAGAAAGGCTTTGGGGAAACAAAAAAGGACATTTATGGATAAACAAATTTTTATTATAGACCTTTCAGGAATGTATGAAAGAAGTTAAAATAATTTGTACATCTACTTACCTGAATTAAAGCAAATTTAAATAAATAAATAATGTTTTGCTTTCTAACAGCTTTTAAAACTTATTTGAAGCTCCCAGTTAAAATAAAACAAAGTCTTAACAGGCAGTAGAAGACTGGAATACTTAAAGCTGAAGTGATCTAAACAAGACAAATAGAAAGCATAAGGCAATGACACAGCAGCTCATTAGGAACGGTTCACAGAACAATCTTATCAGTGAAAAAATTTTCTCCCTACATTTTAAGAAAGTATCCAGTTAATAGGAAAATTAATTCAGAATGTTGACTGAATTAAGCCCAGACACTTTCTGCAGGGTTATAACAAACTTGTTGGGTGTTTGACTCCTAATTTATGCTCTCGACAAGTCTGAAAAGAAGGTAACCTTGATTCTTGTTAAAAAGATACTGTTGTCATTATTTTCCTGGTGTGACCTGTGAGTACCCAGGGTGGCTCCCCCACCATGTGCTGGAACTTTCTGGCTCTCTGGGCATTGGTTCCAGGGTCACACATGGCTAAATTGAACAGCATCGTGCATAAAAGCAGAATTCGGTTGTCCCCCAAAGCAGCCCTAACCTGACCGTATGGAACTCCCTTGTGCTAGAGTTTTACAGCGAGCATCTCCAGAGAGAATGGGAATCCAATAATGTACATTGATATTTCCACCATTTTCTACCAGAAAAGGTCTGGCAGGTCTTGTTTACTTTGAATAAATTGTGGAATTTTGCAATAAGTCATTTTTGGGGCACTGAAGCATTTTTTCAATCTGGCATCTAATTTCTTGAAACTAAAATACCTGCACCCTCTCCACACTGAAAACTTTTAATTTTCTTTTTTAAACATGGGCTTTTGCAGTAGTGATGGGAGAGACTCCAAAGGGTTTGCAATTTGGGTTTTCATTTAGATAAGCTGGCCATGGCCAGAGAGGTTATTTAAGCTTATCCCCACCATCACACCTCGACTCCAGTCTGGGACTCCTCATGGATAAGATCTTGTCTTGTAGAACGTCAGCAACTCTAAATCTTGTGTCTGCTGGGGCCCAGGAAACAGGGGGAAATTATCTGCTGTGTCAGAGCCTTCAAACATGCAGGAATTCCATAACCATTAACAGGTTCCTCCAGGGCATTAATCACAACAGATATCAAGGCATTTTGTGTATCACTAGCCCCCAAAATATGTGAGGAAACCAAAGCAGGCTTCACAAAAGACTCACAAATTCAAAAATAAGCATACTAACTAACAACTAATACTAACCTTAGCCTATAAATATTTGGAACTCAATGATCTTTAAGGTACTTTCCAACCTGAACCATTCTATGAATATTGGTTATGTATATTTGAACCTATAACTAAAAATCCTTTTTTTAAAAGCATAAGATTTTGCTTTGGTTTTATTTGCAGGGAAAGGGAACAGCCACAGGGCAACTGGGTTAATCCACTTGCTTCACACGAGAGCTATAAAAACCAGAACAGAACCCATAAAATTGTTGTTGCATCACTTACCTGTTTTCTATGGAGTTCAAACTTGCTCCACACGGTGCCTGATCTTGCCTGCCAAATACAGCCAGGGATGGCTGAGAACACTCAAAGCCCACTCACTCCACTGCCGGTTGACACCACCCAATGGGCCAGGTGGCCATAAAAGCGCTTTCTTCAGCTGGGAGTTTGTCTTCCTCAAAGCAGTTGCCTTCTCCTGCACCCCTGCCAGGCAACTCCCACCAGACAAGGAGCATCTCCATCTCCAGGGTACTCTGTGCCAGAAACCACCCACCACTGTGACCCCATCATTTCAGGAGAGGCAAACATGGGCATTGCTCCTCTTCAAATCACACTGAGACGTTGTCATTGAAAGGCTGGTTTTCATTCTGCAGCTGAAAGAGCCTGCAGCTCTTTAGCGTGCTTTGGCATGGCAGAGGGTGTAGCAGAGTTACCAGCTGTGATTCAGAACCATTAAAGGGTTCAAAAAGAATAAACTTATTTATAGCTATCAATCTGTCTTTATTTAGATATGCCCAACGTATGCTGCCCCAAGAAATAAGGCACAATGACACTGAGATGCAGAAAGGCATGTTACATTCTCCTCTCACAATGGTTATTAATCCCATTTTAATCCAAAATTGCTTTGACAATAATATTTGCCCAACATCTTTCCTTAAGTGAAAGCTGCCACAATTAACAAACATACCAGAATTTCATCCAGAATTAATTAAAGAAAAAGTGATAGGAAACAGTATAATTCAATCTCTGCACTTTATGACAACCTATTAAGGAGCCAAAATCTGTATCTGTATTGGCATTCAAAAGAAGAGTGATACACTTAATACAGTGATTTTCTGTATAACACTTCCTTCAGGAGCCTACCCAGCTTTTAAAAGCATCCATATGTCTGCCTTCACAGTAACTCATGCAAGGAAAATGCTGCATTTGATTCTCTGATATAAATGACTATGCTAGGCAATTTTCTTACAGGCCAGTATTCACCCCTGCTTTGCAAGGACAGAGCAAGTTATGACAAGGGGATAAAAGTTAAGAAGAAAAATTCAAAAGAAACAATCCTGAAGGTGTCCAGTTTCTTTTTCTATACAGCTGGCTAATGGATGTGCTGGTGTTGGCAACTTGTGTTACACCTCCTTCTTCCCAGGGTATGAAATGTGCTACAGCTCCTCAGGAACACATGGAGGGCAACGGGCTCAAATTATGGATGAGAAAGGTGTGACAATGTTCCGTGCAGGACTTTCATTAGGAGATTATAAAACTCTTTAAAGAAATAACATCATTACTCATTTATCTCCTCCCACCCTCAGTTGTGCTCAGTAGTGAATATAATTTCAAGACTTTTTTTTTTCCCCACTGCCAGAGGAATTTGCTGTTGCTGCTTGTATTGATAACTGAGAAATAAAAATGGTATTTAACCTTGCCAGAGCTAAATAATTTTGAAAGCAATTATATCTGCTTCTTAATTGTTAGTCTTCAAGTAAGTCCTACTATTTTCTGGCTCTGGGTGACCAGACACCCAAGTTTTCCAGAAGAAATGTGCTTTAGTGGCACTGCAGATAAATGGCATGGGAGCACAGCACAGTGTGCAACAGGATCCCACCAGAACCTATTTGCAATTAGAACAGCTCAGCTACGTTAAATGTGCTCAAGGTAAGACAAGTACAGGACCTGGCCAGCTGAGGAGGACCACGAAAATATGTTTAGCAATATTGATTTCCTGTGGTATGTGGACCATAGACCTAAACGGTCCTATCCCTCTTCCAGGTATCGCCATATTTGAAATTCATTTGGAAATGGCTGGTTTGAAAAAACATTAAACAATGTGGCAAAACTTTGTTCCAACAGCAAAAGTAGCCATAAAAAACAATGGAATTTCTTTGACTGGCTGTTCAACTGGATGCTCCCAATGAAACTGTAAAGAATCACTAAAAGCACAAGTACCTTTTCAGGTTGTTTTTGCTCAAACCAGCCTGACACTTCTCAAAACACAACTCCGAATGACAAGAGAATGCACGTCCTTGGGTCACAGTAGGACCTTTGGGGAGGTCACGACTTCTCTGCATACAGTTTTATACATCCAAAAATGCACAGAATGATTCTCAGCCACAACTCACTGGGGAGTTTGCACTTGCAAAGCACATCAGGTCTGTGTTTATGCAGTTCATCTCTAATCACAGGGTTAACACTGAGCGCCTAATCAACTGCAGAAGAGGAGCATCAATGCGGTGAGGGAGAATCCAGCTGTGTCCATTCAGGAGTCATTTTAAATCAAAATGGTACAGATTTTACTTAAAGAGCCATTAATGGCACTACAGAGCTGAGATGGTAACTGGCTCCATTTCATTTCCAGGCAAACTGCATTCAATGAATGGCATTAACTGGGAAAACAGCAAGTATCGAGGAACCATCCAACCACCTGGGACGTGAACAGCTCATCAAAAATCAATTATTCTATAACCACTGATTAATATAATCTAATGTGACTTTTGTGATACTTTCAGCCACTCTAGTAACTCCATAATTGAAAAGAAAGATGAGAAAATAGTGACCTACTACTATATAGCCAAAAATGCTCTAAATATTTGAAATTGAGAACTCCAGTAGATCAGCAGCCTTCCGGACACCTGGAACTTCGATTTTACAGCCCCAGTACATAGTATTCTGTGAAAAATATGTTAATCCTTGCTAGAGTGGAAAACTCTCTCTTGCTTTGAGTGGCCATTTTTCGTTACCTTGGATTTCCACCCCCTGGTTCCCCCGTGACCCTTCGTTCCAAATAATGCACAAAATTCGCAGTTTTGTAGTGTTAAAATCCATTACCAAATGTGCTTGACTAAGCCAAATTCAATGCTCAAAGGTTGAAGGTAAAAATAAATATGTAGTCCCCTAGTTGGAAGGAAACCAGTGAGGCATACAATAAACACATGATAAATCCCAAAGCCGTTTGACAAGCTGGGAGAAAGTCAGTTAACGTTGTGTAAAAGGTACACATTTATTCCTGGTTTATCATCAGTCTTCTGGATCGTGGCACGAAGATTATGGAGAATAAATAGATGTAATTTGGGCCGGCATTTTGTATTTCGCTGCCTTTCTCACAGCACAGCTTGCACTGCTCCCTGCGAATCGGGCAGTTATCAGTGGGCAGCCGGGGAATTGGGATGCTGTGTGCAGCTGATGCGGCTGAAGCAACGGGATTCCTGATGGAATATAGAGCGGTACCATTTCCTTTAAAAAAAAAAGCAGAAATTTAGAGGAGTTAGAGAAATTTAATTTCTTAAATTCCATTTTATTTCTCCATTTGCATGTAAAAATACCTATTGATATGGCCCTTGCTAAAAAAAAAATTAAAAATTTAGAAAATTTGACACAGATCATGCTGATTTCTGTGGCCATTTTGTTAGAAATACTGAAATCCATTATTATTATAATTTTAATATGAAAGAAAGACTATTTTATATTTATGGGAACTAATTGCTAATGTTTCACTTCAGGAAATCATAGGTTTTCTGGAAGTTAAGTTTCCAGTGCCTACAGCTAAAGGCTTGTTCTGTTTTGCAATGTATTTTGGCTTCAAACCAAATTACACATACCAACACCTACATAGATTTTATATGTCTTGCCCACTAAATCAATGAAAATCCTTCTTCAATAGATTAAGGATTGGCTCTTTTGACCAAAAAATCCTTCCAAATACTGCACATTTGTATATTACTCAGTGTATTTACAACAGGGTCTGGTATTATTCATACAATGCCCATTATCAAGGAGGCTTCAGCCAGGACTAGATCTTCCCACAGTAGCTGTCAGAGGAATGCAGACAAAAAATACAGAGCTAGAGCCCCCAAACATCTATGCTCTGTGAAGTGATGAAGCCACCAAAGGAAGCAAAGCCACCATGTGTGCAAAGTCTTGGAGGAGACCTGTCCCTGCTCCTTCACTTTGTCATTCCTTGGAAGATGGGTATGTTTCTCAGTAGACCTTTTGGCTCGTAAAGTTGTAAGGAGAGATGGGGACACAGCAAATAAGTACTCACTGCTGCTTTCGTCCTACACCTGGTTGCATCTCGGACCAGGCTGTGGGTGAGGGTTCTGTGCTTCCAGTCACGTGGGAGAAATTCACTTCTTTTGCAGAGTTGGCATCATTCTGCAAATGCATCTGGCAGATGAGACAGGGAGATTTATGGGAAAACAGTGTGTATGACAGAGATGATAATTAAAAGAAATCTCCCCCAAAATCTTGTTGCATAAGTGCAGGCTCGAGGGGGTCAGTTGTGGAGACATTACCTTAATTCATGATCACTGACCTTTTTGTAAGTCTCTCGTGGTGCTGGTTTGCTCTGACACGTTTCGAGTTGTATGAGGTCATCAATAGTTTATGGAAAAAGCTCCATTAAATAAAATCAAAAGCCATATCAAGAAAATACTTAGAATTCCTGCTAAGGAAATGGCCCTCACATCGGAGTGAAGATGTGAAGAGACTATTTTCCCCAAAAAGCTACGAGGTACAAGGGAAATCCACCTCCTTTCACATCAAGCGAGGCTGAATTCTTACTATTCTGCTCTGCTAAAGCTGCTTTTATGGACCAGAAACTCATTATGCAGCCTTTTATCTGGGGATCAAACCCTCATCAACAGGCTCATTAGTTTAAAGAGTGTCCCCCTAGCTGGGAAGTGTGGAAGGATGAGAATTAGGCAGTGACACTGAGAGTGAACACGAAAAAATGGAATAAAACAGTGAGAATCTTCAGGGTATTTACAGTCTACAAAGAACTGCAGTGCTGGAACTCTGTAAAAGTCTGTCTCCAACAACATCACTACTGAAATCAAAACCAATAAGGGACTTCTATTTCTAAAGACTAAAGTAAGACTTAAAGTATAGGAAGGGCTTTATTTTGATTCACACCTGGTTTATTATAGACTGCAAAAAAACTTGAGATAACTAAAAAAATAGTCTGTAACTAACATGAAGGCAATGGCAAATTCACAGCATGATGAGTGATGAGGTGAACGCAGCTCAAGTGCAGAGGTGACAACGTGACCGCCCTTATGAGAGGACTCCCAAATGTCTCTGTAGCCTGAAAGGATTTTTAAGTTTGGACATTTTCCAAAGTTACCTGCCATCATTCTGAAGTCGTGTAAAATTGAATGTGTCTCCAGGAATTAATGTAGAGGCAAATTTTCAATAGTACAGACAACATTTGTTTCTCCTTTCTCCTCCCAGCTTACCCATGGTTTTTCACTTTAGTACTGTTATTGTTGCATATTAAAATTGGAGAACTTTTCAGGCCAGACTTCCATTTTAATTAAAATGTGGCAGCAACAGCTGTTTGTCATTGAGCTGGAGTTCATTTGGTGGAATACAATCAGTGTGTTCTACATAACAAGAACAAACCACATTTAAATATGACTCATTCTCAATATATTGACTTTGTCTGCAGCACCGTAAATACCCGGGCGCTCGGGTTATGAGTGACAACATAAAACACCGAGACTGTGTGACAACTGAGCACAGCAGGTATGACTCATGTCTTTGAGCATCTGTCTTGGACAAGGGATGCAGAGCCGAGGAATGGTTTAGGAAGCCAGGATAGTCATGGGGTATGATGAGGTCTTTGGAATTTGGGATAAGGCAGCTTGGTGGGGTTTGCAGAGCAAGGTAAGAGCCCATTACACAGGAAGGTTTCACAGCATGTGAGACCTCTTCTGTACAACCACTAAATTGCCCTCAATTTGGTCATCTGTTCCCAAACGAATAAAAGCCAATGACTGCAGCTGCAGGCAGAGTGATCTGTGTGACCCAGAAAGAACGCTACAGCAAATCACCAACCTTCCAACAGAGTGGAACTATGTGGAATTCCTCCAACTGCACTGGAGAAGGCTGATCCTAAGCCAGAAGCTCCTTTTACAGTAACAAGTGCAAGGAACAGACTTAGAGAACCCATATTCAGGTGAAAGGAGGACGGATGTTATTTGTGGTGTTCATGCAGGGGTTTCTCTGAAGGTCTAGAGAACCTCAGGGCTTTCACAAATGCCATGCTCATACCTTAGCACCCTAAAGAAGAGCTGGTGCCAGCAGATCAGGATAAGGGTCTGTTCTTCCAGTGATTTAGGATCTAGTGGAAGAATGAATTGCTTAGGCAACAGTGTTGGTTTCCTTGATGGCATGGTCAGTGGCTCATCAGATATGTTGGAAAATTTATGTTCCATCTGGAGGCATCCAGATTGAAGATCTTTCCATCAAGTGTTCCCTGAGAAATTTTTCACAGCCTGGTAGTTATAGGGAAGGAGCATGGAAGGGACCTTCCATGTCTCTTGCAATGTTTTCTTCATATTGATAATTGGTATATGGATACGCACTTGAGGGGGACATTGGAGCTTCAAAACATCCCAGGTCAGTCTACACCGTTTTTTTCCCTTTAGAAATATTTAGCACATACAAACAACTTTCCAGCAGGAAGTTACATTTGCATCTTAAAGGTGTCCAACCCTGCTCCTTCCTTCTGTTACAAAGTGTGGACTTAATAAGATAGGGCAGAGGAAGTGACTTACCAAGGGTTGCATGGCGACGTCAGCAGTTCAGGTACCAACAGTCAAGGTTCCCTCCTAAATGAGGGCACAAATAGTAAGTTAATAGTATGCAGCTTGAATGTGCACTTTTAATCTTCAATTCTGTTTGAAGTAATTACATTCTGACAATATGTGGGTGTATTAACCTAGTTTTTGCAGGAAGCCAGGGAGAAAATACGTCCACAAAAGGATTAAAACTTCCCTGAGACTAATTCCTGATTTTTCTTCCATGTTCAAAAGTACAGTTCTCTCTTGTACAAGGTCTCTCTGCTCAACTAAATCACAGCAATTACATTTTACTCTTTGATACATCTTTCTGTTTTTATTTTCTGGCACAAGTCATTATTTTTATCCCACTCATTTAAAAAGCCTCAGGTCTGGCTCATATCATAACTAGATAACAAAAGGTTACTTTTTTTAATTCCATCCTTTGCCGTTTGGTCCTACTGCAATGACTTTACAAAGGAACGATGTTTCTCATTTCTGACCAGGAAACTGAGAAGGAAACCATTTCTTTCAGTTCCCTCCAAGCAGCTTGGAGAGCGGTGATGCTGCCCATGCCAGTCGGAAGCATAGAGCTGTGGATCTCTCCAAATTCATTCTGTGTCCTACAAGCTTTTGCTCTGTCCAGTTTGGGTTTCTTGGCAGAAACGTTTTCCAAGACAATTCAAAATCTGCACAGCTACCTGCAAATTATAACCTCCCTGAAGCCAATGGAGTATGCAAAACCTACAAATCTCTGCTCCGTTCCTTTGATGCAGTAAAACACAAAAGGTAAAGACACAATGGAGATTGCAAAAACCTCCTGCAACCTCTGATTTTATGTGTTGTAAACTTCCACCCTTTCCTTTCTACTCTGCCAGTTTAGTTTTGCTTGTAAAGGCTCTCTCTTGCTTCCAAGACATTTACAGGATGAAAAAAAAAAAAAAACCAAACAAAAAAAACCCCAACAAACCCCACATCAGAATCTCGGTGTAGGAACCGCAGCACGTCCATCTGGCTTCCAGTGCTACAACCTGCCACGTGTCCGGTCATCAAAGGGATGCTGCTCCATGGTCAGCAATTGCTTCAGAAGCTGGCAGGACACAGGCAAATACCTTGAACTTACCCAGATTCACACAAATGAGGGTAGCTGGTAGAAAATGGGAGGGTGATGAAAGTGATGGAGGGCTGCACTTCAGTCAGAGTGGAGTCGTGATTTCACCAGGGAAATAGCTGAGAGCTGAGCTGGTGATGTTCTTCAAAGCGCTGTGCCCGGAGGATGCATTACTCCCGCAAATGAAGCACCAATTTGGAAGCTCACACAGCCTGAAGAAGAGCAAAGCAATTCTAGAAACTCCATTTAAACAAGCTAAAATCTGTCCTGCGTATAAGTGCCAATTTCTCCTTACACATTCCTGTTTTGCACAAAGGCAAATAAGAGCAAAATCTAGCCCCAGAACTGCCAACAGTTCTTTGAATACTAATTTCAGCTTTTAAAATATCCAAATATATATAAAAGCACAGCTCAAATTTGAAAAGCAACCAGAATAGGCCTTAATATGCCTGCGCTCTCTTTTCTAGCCCTCCGCCAGGCTAACTGCAGGTCCTCCATATGGCCAATGCTCCATCACTAGAGGAGTAACCCAGTTTTACCAGTACTGGTGCTGGGACTCACTCTCCTGCAGAGCTTGCAGCAAGGAGCACAGTGTCCTTGATACAGAAGCTGCTCAGATGCTACCAGAGCCCCCCTGGGATGCAGGCCCTGGCTTCAGGGGAAGTTTGGCAGTTTAGTTTTTTGCCACATGGTGGCTTTTTTGAGTTTTTACAGGGTGAGTAACGTAGCCAGAATATTCAGTGACATATTTTCAAGAGCTGGAGTGGCCAAGAAAGTCATTGGAAAGAGCCACCACCTGGCAGGTCAAAGCAATGCGGATGGTAGGGTCAGCACACGTGTCTGCCAGCTCCAACTCATCGTGATGGGCTGGTTTGGCACCCAGCTCTGCTGCAGCAAGAGTAAGTCCTACCAGCTGCAGTCAGAGTTCAGACCAAAACAGCACCCGAATTCCTACCACCTGGCATCAGCCGTTTAATATTGACTGTTGTACCATATTTTTCATAGGGATAGAATAAGAATATACACCTTGAGCTTCATTCAGCAGACCCTCAGAGCACCTGTAAGAACACACGCCTGAGGGCAGTGTAGGCAGGGTGTACACAGTCACGCAAGGCAGAGGGAAGCTAGTGCTTAGACATGTGGTTTAGTGATGGTTCTTCTCAGTGTTGGGTTGATGGTTTGACTCGATTATCTGAAAGGTCCCTTCCAACCCAGGCAATTCTATGGTTCTATGATTCTACAAACCATGTGTAAACCTGGTGTAACTGCTGCCATCTCCAACAGGCTCTGAGCTGTTGACCACGGGCTGTTTGACCACTCATTTACTGAAGGCAATCTTACTCCTGGAAACCTACTCAATTTTACAACAAGTATATAATCTCTTGCCTTCCACTCATGACGCACAGACGCCAACAAAGAACTTGGGATCACAGCAAAATATTTTCCCCAGCCAAAATATACACAGTGCCGTTTGCAACAAAATGGCTTAAAATTCTGTCAGAATTTTGATGGGCAAACCTCGCTTTTCAGAGGTGACTGCTTCAAAGGAAAAGTTTGCTTTGCAGACTTTTAATTTTTTTTTAATTATGTACAGGTCTTATCCCTTAGAATTTTGTATTAGCAGTTATTTTAATTAAGCTTCCCAAACAACTCACTTCAGGATTTTCATTTGATTCAATTATTTCACTGAAACAATGCCAACTCATGCTTTTAAAAAAATTATGAGCCACTCAGATTTGTACACTAGTCATGGGCTGTGCAGCTACCTTAGGGTCATGCAGTCTTAACACAAAAGCTTACAAAAATTCATTAGCTTATTACAGCAACTGAAATTTCCAGGAATTTTATTATCCAAGCTAATAACCTGCGTGGCAATTAACCAGCAATTAATTACTTTTAAATATATTCACTTGATCACTTGAGAATGGAATGACTACCTACTTGGAACATTAAACAATGCTTTGAAGTAGCACAAAAGGCAACCTCAGCAAACCCTTTCAAACACTGGGCCCAGCTCCTCAATACTGGTGTTAACGGGCACGTGGCTGTTCACTTTAATGGTGGGAAAAATCAATCTTACCAGTTTTACCGCAGTGATGCTCAGGAACACCAGTCTTGGATAGCAGCCGTCATGGGCAGTGCGCTGTACAAACAAAACATTACCCCCGCATCACTGATTTTGCAATCTAAATTACAGGATTTATGTCTGTAGACAGACTTTCATAGAGGGAATTAACCTTCTACATCTTATTTTGTATCAGTGGTTCTGCACATGTTATTATTATTTACAAATGAAGCAGCGTTGACTTTAACATTAAGACAAATTTTAGTGGACCATTAGAAAGCTCTGAGAAGCATGTATGATGTACATAAAACAAACATGTCATACACCTTACTATTACAGCTCTCCCCTCCCTACTTATTCTGCATTTCATTTTCTTCAGTCAATCAAACGGGGCGAGAATACTCCATCTCTGGGAGTAAGCAAATATTCTTTTTATCAAGTAAAATATATGCTTTCAGATGAACTTGTTCTCTCTAGAGCAGTTCTTCCATAGGCAAATAAAATCACAGGGAAAGGCATGCTATGGAATTATTTTCATGGATATGACAACCTTCCTTTCGTATTTTCTATCTATTTCTATCTCAAACAATTTCAAAGTAACTCTAGAAATATATTGTGGATTTTTAAAACAATGAGTTAGATACTGATATTTCTATTCAGAGTCTGACTTTTATGTCTATTTTACTAACTCCAAGCACTTAAACTTCCATGCCCTCACCTTATATCCCTTTGTTAAATAATGTAAAAAAGGATTTTCCAAAGGGTTTGAAAAAATATTTGAGGGAAACAGGAAACCAGGAAAGACAGTCTACCACAAGCACATATTGCCTTTTTTACACCACTTCTCTCTCTGTAGCTTATTATGATCTAAATAACATAACCACAGTGGCATCTTCCAGATTGCAAAGAGATCTCATTACTCCACCGTATTTGCAGTATCACATTATAAAGACTTATAAAATATCTGCATTTATATTAGAAATTAGAAAATGGCTGTTGAAAACTAGAGGAGGAAAAATGGAACAGAAATAATTTTACCTTATGCAAAATTAAGGTTAAATTATAGAACAGTTACATTTACTGCACTATTTATAAATGCAGCCATACACCTCAGGTTTCTTGTGCAGAATATAAGACACGCTTAAACCTTGGCTTTCAAATGACAACGTTTTGCTGTCATCCTGTGGGGCAGCATATGGAGTAAAGACATATTTTGTCTTGGTATGAGCTGCGAAAGGGCTCTGTGGCTCTTGGCTCTCTGCTCTAAGCAAAGGGCTTGAAGCTCTTTTAGGTCTAAGAGCATTTTCACTCCAGTGTGTTCATAATATTCACTGCCCTCTCTGAGCTCCCCGGGTAAAAACTCTCCCTTTCCCTCATTACTTCAGAAGATGTGACCCTATTTTATCCCTGTTTTCCAGCCAGGCCGTCTCCTGGCGCAGGGGCTGCCTGACTGGTCTTCTGCTGCTCTTGGGCTATGCTCCTGTTTGAAGTCAAGGGAAGCTTTGAGCCACGAAGACCAGGCTTATAAAGTTTTTATCAGCCAACATAAATGCAGTGATGATGTACTTGAGTTTTCCAAGGTTTTTTTGTTGTGTTTTGGTTTTTGTGGTGGTTTTTTTTTTTTCCTTTCAAGGTATCCAAATATTCAAAAATATCACAACAGTCAACTGCAGCTCTGCATTTGGGATGCTTTAGACTAGACTCGGTTTATGGCTGATACCTGAACTCCTGGGGGTATCTCATGGTCAGCTCTCCACCTCTTCTACCTTCATGCCCCATCCTCAGCCTCCTGGGCATCCCACGTGGGCTTTGGGGAGTCAGTCACCATGACTCATGCACATTTCTTCTCTGTTTGAAGACTACCAATGGGAATACTAGTACATACATGTCTGCACAATAACACCATTCCTGTGTTGATATTTTTTTCAAGTTACTTAAAAAAAAGTGCCTTTTAATTCAATTCTACAACTTGGATTGCAACAACAACCGCCATCCAGAGAGAAGGGAATGTCTTGCGACAGAAATCAGAAGTCCACTTCTTGCAAGTGGAACACATAGAAGGAAAAATTAAACCAAGCATCTCTCGATCCTTCCTTTCCCCTCCAGTATAATAGATTTCATTCGGGCTGTGATGCAAATCCCCAGGGATTTGCAGCAGGAGGATTTTCACTGACCTCTGAAGCCTGTGCATTCTCCGGCGCTGCCGCGTGGGCACAGAGGAGCCATAAATTTTCTCCTTGGGCCACTTGGCAGAACTAATCTCTTTTAATCTGCTCTCTTTATGGCCTCTTTTTGGTCTGACAAAACTCCGATTTATTGACTGTCAGGAAAGACCACGAGGCCTCTATCTTTCCTCAGCACTTCCCTTTCTTCAGCGGTGTTGAGTGGCGAGGGAGCAAAGTTAAAGGAAGCTTTTCACTCCATTAAGCCCGATAGAGTTGCACTTTACATCAATAGTTAGGATTATCCCCAAGGAATAAAAAAATGTACCTGTATCCAAGAAAATAATGAAAAATTATGACTCTTTGTTTCCTTCCGATGATATTAATCTCAATATAAGCAAGCAAGAGCCTGGCATAGAAGAGAGCAGCTAGAAGGACCTCATTTCCACAGGGGGTCATCAGATGTTTGTCCCCCAGCTGCAGTGAGCCCCACAGCAGACCTGAGGACAGCACCATCCTACTGCACTGCCTCTTTTGCTGTAAAACTCATTAGAGTTATTCCTGAGCAATCTAGGTTTAGCACCCTGCCCTGTTCTCAGGGTGAGTAAGAGAGACATCATCTCAGGGCTTCATGACAGTTTAACTGATTAGTCCCAAGGCTCTGGCTTTATTGATTCCCTCCCCAGCGTGGTCTCTCAGGAAGAAGCGTATGCGTTTTGTGAAGCAGAGAGATTTAGAGATCAAAAAGGAGAAGAGGGACTTCAAAATTCACAGGATAAAAATAATTACTTTAGATTCTGAAAATCTATTTCATTTTTTTTACTCGATCTGGCAAGACTACATCACACTAATTAGTTAAGGAAAAATATTATTTATCTAAGATCAGCTCTTAAATATCCTTAATAAGATGTTAATTGGCATAATATTGTGAAAGGCAATAGTTACATATTTAGTTAATGCATTTGTAATAACAATAATAGTTAATATATTTGGCACAAACAAAAGGATAGCTATCCTGACTTTACAGCTTAAAAGCAAGTTGCAACCAGACCAAGTGATTCATCCGAGGTCACACCGAGAGTCTGCAGCAGGAGCACAAACTGAGCCCCGGTATTTTCCATAGTGATTCAGTGCTTTAACCACCAGCTCATCCTTCCTCTCCTAATTCCCTGAACCTATTCTATCAGAGTCATCACAGGGCAGAAGCTGGAATTTAAACACAGTTACTTACCACGTTTATCATCCCACCCCAAAGGATTTAATAGAAATAATCTGAATAAAGTTATTCGCATGAATATGTGTATTTGCAGAACTGGTTCCTGAATGGGAAATAATAAAACCAAGTACCCTGCAAAGGGGGAAACGTTTGGATCACTCTTTTCTGCTGCGTGTATGTGTTGCATCCATAAATTGTAAACATAAGGTAAAACTGCTGCAGAGCCTCGACGGAGCCTGGAGTTGAAAACGATCTGTTTTGGTCTGCTGGTTTGAAAATGGTTTTCTTGATGAAACTCATGAGTCCACTGCAGACTGAGACACAGATGGATGAGCGGAGCATATGATAAACCTGCTGCATGAGTTTGTAGTTAATTGCCCATCATCTTTTTTGTCTCACCATAAAAAATTTCACGCCCACCTTGCACAGTAAAGGTAACCCGAGTGTCATAAACCATTTGTCTCCTGCGCTTTCTTCGCTGCATTATCCGATTGCTCTTGTTGTTCGAGTGCTGTTGAGACAAGACAAATTTGCTGAGCCTTCTTACAGATGAAGCACACCGCACCTTTTATCAAATGGTCTCCGCTCTCTAATGAGAAGAAACACCTTCCAGAGTCATTTGCATACTAATATCTTTATTTCTAAAACAATAAGCCGGCTGTAACTCTCCGAGCCGTTGGGCAGAATAGAGCCATTCCATTGGCACGAGCAAAGTGCGGGGAGCTCTCAAAGAGAACGTGCCCCCTTACCGCGATGGAGGGGACCTCATCCATGGCAGGAAGAGGGGCTGAGGCGTCTGATGAAAGAAACGTTAAATGGGTGGGGAGTCCATAAGAGAAGCAGAAAACAGGGTGCAAGGCTGGTGGTTAAAGCCACAGCATAAGAGGAGTGGAAAACAGGAGCTGACACCGCGGGATACCATCAGCGCCTCTCAAATGTGTTTATCGCTGGCTGCGTTTCTCTCTCTTTTTTTATTAATACTCAAGGACAAAATATTGCAGAAACAGGTCATTTCAGGGCAGTACAGTAGTCCTACTCAGAGCAGTAAGAAAGACAAAAGGCTGCCTAACCACCACACTTCGAAATCTGCTTTCAAAAAGCCTACTTTTTTTACTCGGATGCCAGAATAGAGAAAAGCTGCGCTTCCCTGACACAGCTTGAAGGAAAATGGTGTCAGCTGGGGCACTGGGTCTTCTCCAAAAGCTCCTCTCCTCTGAGCTGAGCCTGGTAAGCATCATTCACTAAACAAAGGGAAAAGAGAAAAAGTCTTCCTGAGTCACTTCAAAGAAAACTGAAGCCTTTTCTGGATCCTAGTGGTGTTGCCTAAGTGGCCATCTAGAAACAGCCAAAACATTTAGTGATGTCAGAACTTCCCCAGGAAACAGCTTTTCTTCATCAATCAGATACTTTAAGTAGGAACGGGCAAAGTAAATCTAATGAGTAGTTAAAGGAATTAGCCCCAATTTTCCCGGCGTGCTTCACAGTCCGTGGCCCTGATTTACAGAACTTAAATCCTTGGCAAGTAGTGTTTCCCTGTTCCTTACCCTTTCCACGACTCCCCTCCCAGTGCCAGCAGGAAGGAGAGAGGATGCCAACACAGCGCTCATTGAAAAGCATCTGCAAACAAGGAGGACTCTGCTGAGCACCTCATTTTAGAGTTCACTGAATATAAGCAGACACGTCTCATAGAAGAGGAACAAAGAGCCACCGTGTAGCCTACGCTGAGGCATTAACACCACTACCACCGGTAATTGAAGTGGGACCTATCTTTATTAATCTACGAGGGTGACTATTTTAAGCACTTGAGAAGTGATGAAATGACTAAAAATAGTCATCAATTGAAATAAGCTCCAGGGCTGAAATAATCTTGTTAGCATCAGGAAATATTGCTCTCTTCCAGGTTGCTGTGAACACGTGTTACAGGTGAGCGTTTTTCACCGTCAAAGTGAGAGGAGCCATTCCACAGTACGTGGGTTTCCTTCCCACTCTATTAAAACAAACATTAAATGGAAGGTGGTTTTTCCCATATCTTTCAAAAGGCTGCCACCATATGGGGGATTTGTTTTAATACAAGGCTTGGCTTTGGTTTTTGCAAATAGATCTCAGTGTAGCCTCAGCTCAGTCTCTGAAAGGAGCTGGGGCTCCAGGTCAGCCAAGGAGCTGAGGAACCGCATGGGGAATAATGACACAGAAATAGCTCCATGCCATGAAGGGCTTCGGGCTGTCATTACCTTCCTTTTTAAAAACCCGTACTTTCTGCAAAACCTGTATTTTATCCATTTGTGTTATAAACATTTCTATGGATTTTTCAGCAGTATAATTTAAATTCTGCTGCACCGTGGCTAAAAGTACTGACTTTATGTATTTTAAAGGATTGTTGTCACTGACTCATGTTTCCTCATCTTGCCTCCTTAAAAATTGAAGCATCCAGGATGCTTGTCTGCTGTTCTTCATGGTGAAGACATTTTTTTATCTTCTCATGAATCTTTTCATCAGTGATGTTACAATTAGCATGAGTTATTTTATGACTGTCCTTACGGAAGCCAGCAAGTTTCATGGCATCAGGAAGAGCGTTCCAGCCCCAGGCTCAACACATTCCTAGAGGGGATCAGGAAGCTCAACACCCCATGATGCTGGATGGGCTCTTCCCCGTTGGATCCCAGCTGGGATGCTGCCAGGTATGCAGAGGAGTTTCTCACAAGGTCTATCCTGCCACACTCCTTCAGGAAGCGTAAAGTAGTTCACTGTGCTGTTCACCAGCATCTTGAACATCAGGAATTAAGACACTCAGCTTAAATAGGCACACAGAAGTAGGTGGGGGTTTAACTAGTAACGTAGATCACATACTTCCAAAGGCAGCAAGAGTCGGATTAAGATATTTCCAGACCAGAGCAGAAATGCAAAATAGTCTTTTCGGAAATGTGAAATCATTAAAAAAAAATTTTGTTCTCTGTTTTCGTTCACTTCCTGACGTGAGCAGTAGCCAGAAGAATGAAGATACAGATGAGCTAAGCACTGAGCAGGGATGAAGCCACAGTATTTTTCACTTGTCTCAAATTGGAAGGGATATTTTGAACAGAACATTTTGTAAGAAAATGTCATCTACTGGTTTCAGAAGAATATCACTGAATATCAAAAAAGGATTTTGAATAAGGTTTGCAAAAGCTCCTGGGCCAAGCTCTGAACACTACAGATAATTCAGTGTTTCAGAAAAAAAGAAAAGTACAAAAGCCTTTCCCACTTCTCTTCTCTACTTTAATATACAAAGGTTTGGCTTCTAGATGTTGAGACATACAAGTTAAGTGTTGGATTTCAGCAAACTGATGTCTTTTTATCCCTATGCCATAGTAGGGATTAAACGTATTTTACCAAGAAAAAGTCTTAGGCCTGTACAAGCAAATAAGAAACATGACAGCAAATCATCATCTTTACCCCGACAAAGTTGTAAGAAACGGCTGGAGTGGCAGCATTGCCTAAATAAAGCAAGCTACAAGAAGAAAGCTCTTTCCTGGCTGCATAAATATTTGGTGTTAGCAGGGAGGTGAGCAGGGAGCTGTGTGTCGGTACAGGTACCAGCATCCCACCAGCACCGAGAAGATCGCACCCAAGGAACACTGCCAGCACTGCTGGGTTCTGCTCCATCCCAGTCTGTGGGAGCCATGACCATTTCTAAAGGTGTTCTAGCATGAAGCCACACACAGAAAATTAGCTGCAAACCCAGTACGAGGTGGAACATGCTGCAAGGTGACATAACGGCAGATGATATTGTATGAAGGGTCACCCATGTGCTGCACAACAAATATCCCGTGACTAACTCATCCCTGTGGCTCTCACCAAGCACTGGAGGAGTTCTTTTCAGCAGCCACGAAGATGAAAGCAGTAGTAATGAGGAAAATAATAGGGTTTACTATGCAAATGTCATATTGCAACTGCTTGACTCAGCTGTGGACAAGGAACAGAAAGTAGATGCTCACTTGCCCAACAGGGCACATGAGGATGACAAGTGTGAAAGCAACGGGCAAGTGGTGAAGGCTCTTACTCTGCAGCCCTGGGGGAGTAAACAAAAACCAAAATAAGACACACTTATATTCTGGATTTCTATTGGAATTGACAATTAAACTAAAGAAAATGAGAGAAGATGAAAGCAGGGAAGTGCGAAGTCTGTCCTTGCATCAGAATTTCTCCACAAGACACAACACTTGTACACCAGAGCAGCTCTGTTGATAATCCTGTAGTCACATCAGATTACCTCAGCTGAAGAACCAACCCAAAAATTGTACCTGAATTTGATAAACAAAGGTAATTATCCATCTCTCAGCAGAACTGATCAAGCCAGAAGTACTTCTTATCAAGTTAAAAATGTTATCTAAAGATCAAGTTCCAATCTAATACAAGTGTTTGTTCAACAAAGTACTGTAGCACCCACGTACAAAGGTTAAACAGAGTAAGAACTTTCAGATAATACTATTCTTAAACTTCATTCATCTTGCAGTCGCATTTCCAAAGGACAAATAGAGACAGTTACGTGCTCTGCGTGGAATATCGAAGCAATGTCCTGGCCACTCTCCCAGTTCACCTTCAAATGCACACATTCCCATTGTCTGACAGAGATGTAAATACTTCAGCATTGACCCTCCAAACAATGTGCTACTCTGTAGATTCCATTTCCATTCAAAAAAAAAAAAAATATCTGATTTACCTATACATTTATTTTCCTGTTTTCATGGTTCGAAGATACCAGCTACTGCATTGGCATGAGCTGGAAACACAGCTCTGCCACGGGCACACTGCACTGGATCCTCAGCTGGATGTACTGCGGAGGAGGGAGGTGGGCAGCAATGCTCCTCTCTAGTGATGCTCTGCTTTCCAGCTAGAGCTGTGATCTCCTGACCACCTGGTGGGTCCACCCCTGCTGGCTGAAGTCAAGAGGAGTCAATGAGGCTGCAATGATTTTGGGAACGGATGCTGCGGCTGGTATTGCCTAGAAAGAATATAAAGAGATCATGTACACAAAGTGATCCAGAAATTACATTGCGTTTAGAGTAAGGCTGAACACTTGGTCTCCAGAAGAAACCAGCTTTCCACTTCCAACCTTTCCTTTGTCCAGACATCTACAGAGCAGCCCAGAACTAGAGAAGTCCACCTGAAAAAAGATCAATTTCCAGGCTTATTTGCCCTTCAGAGCGTACATCTCTATGTCTGTGCAGAATGAATATCAGCGTCTGGGGCTCTGTGCATCTCTGCTGTTTGCAGAGCATTGCTTTGTAACAAGAATTGCCAGATTGCATCAAGGCAAAAGTCCAAATAATCCAGTCTCTGGCAGTATCAAGGCACTAATACATTTTCAAAGCAAGAATCCAGTTTCTCAATACAGATTCCGCCCTATATAGAGAGAAATTTATGAGGCAGCACAGCCTTTGAGAATCAAATTTCCTCTTCTGTACTGCTGTCCCAAAAGAGTTGCTACAGTTTTCAGATAATGATTAGGAAGATGGAGTTTGAACCAGGAACACGTAGAGTTATAGGAATTGGCTTCACAGGTGAGGAAAAAAAAGCAGGCTCCCATCTTCGCTGGATCAATCACAGAGCTACTCAAGATACAGAGTGAGCACAGCATCACCAGAATAAAAATGATGGCTTACCCTGAAAGATGAATTTCTTCTGCCATAAATATATGAACAGGAAAGTATTTTTTCCTGGCTCTCCTGTTTGCCAGGAACACTGTTGGAAATAAGACATTTTTGATTTTACTAGGGATCCCTCTAGTTTAAATATTTTAAATACATATAGGAGCGGCTGCTTATCTTAAATAAGCATATCCTGTACACTTCAATGGATCTATATTGATTCATACTGCCAAGAATCTGGCCTATAGATTTCAAGTTAGTCTTCCTCTGGCCCAAGGGGCGCTTTAAATTCTTTTATCCCTATAAGCCTTTTAGAAGGACTTGATTCTGTACCCACCAGCTCCTTCATATATAAGAAAATTGGTATTTCCACATTTGGGGCAGGGTGGGGTTGTCTTTTTATTTTTTAAAACCCTTCAGGCATTAACAATGGAGAACTTGAACAGAAACCCTTAGGATTACAATCACTGTACAAATTGCCATATTTAGCCCCCAGGGTGGGAAGTGACCCCACTGCTGGATTTACAGCTAGAATGATAAGATATTATTTGAAGGACGGAATAAATCTCAGTGACATCCTCACACAGAAAATAACAAATATAGCCAAAGAGGAAAAAAAAAAAAATCTCACAAAGTTCAGAGCAAATGAATCATAATTATAAACAGAATTGTTAATTGCTTAGTACAGATGAGATGTACTTAAATTACAAGTCAAGACATTGCAAAAATTTGGCCAGGTAGTCTGTATTGAAAAGACCTCCTTCCCTCCACTTTCTGCCTGGCTGTAATTCTGTCTCATGAGCAGGAGAGCTCTCACTCAGCACGTAACCAACAGCCTGCTTGGCCCTTCCACTCATTAGGCAGGGATGTCCCAGCCTCACTCAGACACTAGACTTTTTATTTTATTTCTATAGTGCCACTGGATTTTACTAACAATAATATTCCGATCTGAGATTTTATTTGCCTCATAAATTCAAAGAGTCGCCTTTATTAGCTGATACGTAGCTTGTGAGGACTCCTACTCTAGGAGAGCAGAAGTCAATAAAAGTAATAAATTAAATGTACTTGGCCCATTTTTACTTGGTCTGGGCTCTATCAGTTCCCTTAGATCCTGACACCATTGAAACGCGCTGCTAATGCCCTCTGCTACAGTCATAAGGGTGAAAAAAGAGAAGCAGAAAACAGGTAAAAGAGCTATTGCCCAACCAGGAGAAATTACCTAAGTGTGCACAGCTCTGTACTGAGCTGCCAGCAGCTTGAAAACAGAATTGCAAAGTATTTTGGCTCCAAAATGCTGTGGCGTACATGGCCTTGTATGCTCAAACGAGGATTTTACTTGGCCACAGATTGTACCTCTTGACACCAAGAAACCTGAAAAGATAAAGAGTGAAAGAAAATGTCATTACTCCTAAAATTTTATCATTAGCAACAACAGGTTTAAAAACACGTAGTAAAAAATTGCTTGTCATGTTCCCCCTTACTTCACCCCAGGAACTGGCAAAACAATCTGTGCGTTGTCGACTGCTGCAAAGCAACTGGAGCTTAAATGAGGTTTTATCTTTAGTAAGTGTGTATTTCACTCCTCATAAAGTAAAACACACCACAGTTTAGAAATAATGTATTCACAGCCCTGAATATTATGGTGAACCCATTATTTTTATGGCTTGCTGTGTAAAGAACACTTCATATGTAGGTAACAGTGGTGTTATGAAACAAATAAGTAGGTAGGATTCTGCATTAAAAAAAACCTATGTGCAAAACACATATACAATTATGTGCTTCAGCAACACAGAAATACATTGTAACGCTCACAGAAGTTTTATAACTGTCAGAATAATTACTTATTCGCATGAGCAATTACTCCAACTGCATATCCAATTACATCAATTGTCCAATTACATCAACTGGTTTTTTTCAATGGGCTAAAAGAAAAGAAAAATTACACATTTCTCTTTGCTGTAATAAAAATGCAATTTGCATAAACAGGAAAAAACCCCAAGTCTGTTTTCAGGGATATGAAGTTAGCCTACCTTGGGGTATTGTGCCTTTCTGTTCTTGAATGAAGCCTAAGAGTTTCTGTGGTGTCAAAAGATGTTGGGGCTGGTTTATAGCCTGGGACTTTGCAGCAGTATGTTCTCTTGGGCCACTGTAATTACTGTTCAGTATTCCATTGTCAGCAGAGAAATTATTTTGTATTTAAAATTAAGAAGATAGTCTTGGAGCACCAGGCTTTTAATAGCCTTTTTTTTTTTCCTCTGTAATGACTTAGATCATTAGGAATCACATCTACTTAGTTTCTCAGAAATGTACAAATAAATGAAAAATTATAAGCTCCAACCTAGAATTGTCTTTCTAGAATTACATAACATCTGCTGTTTCTAATTGCCCAACAGGTGGTAGGAAATCCCTTCATCTACTCATCACCAATTTCAACTTGTGAAATTATTGCATCTTAAAGTGCAGCAATAATAGGAAAAATATAAAAATGCTACCCTGGATTTTTTGTGTATGGAATATTGCCAGGATTTTCAGGTTTTATTTCTTCAGCTGAGAAACAAAAAGTGTTGCTTATTTCCTTCGCTGCTACCACACAAAGACTGTGCTCTTCTTTCCCTGTGCAGTGCAGCCAGAAACACAAATTTGCCCATCAGTGGAGAAGTATTTCACTGAAATATTTACAGCCCCTTCACCAGGTTTGCTCTCTCCATCCTCATATTGAGGTTGTGCCACAGCCCAGCCCCGTCCCTGGCTCTGTCCCTGCAGTTCTGTGTGGGGTCAGTGATGCCCCAGCCCTTGGAAATCTCTCTATTTGGGGGTTAAATCACCAAGAGTTTATGCCGAGCGGGCGACATCAACCAAGCAGATGGAAGCCGGCGTGTTCCCACGCAGCCAAGCCGTACCTACGAACTGAGTATGGGCATCCAGCAAAGGGCTTCCACCAGGGGATGCTGAAATTCCTGTCCACATCACGCTCCCAGCACCAGACAGACGACATTCTACCTCTAAATCTACACTAAATTCTTAGTGTTAAAAAAAGAAATAAAATTGTGTCTTCCTTGATGAAAGAGCATTTAACCTGGAGGAACCAGAATTTTCTCTCGCTTCAGCCAAACAGCAACAAAACCAAACCAGCACCTGCTCTGCCTTTCCCTTCCTCAGAAGCAGAAGGAGAAAAAGTCCTGTATAAGGTAAGAGCTGGGCGTAGGTGTAATCTCTATGTCAGCTAAATTCAAATTCCTGTCGGGTTACATTGTCCTGCCAACAAAGGACAGGTTCTCACTGTCATTTACACCTCTCTTCAAGAAAATGTGAAAGGTAGTTTAGCATTGATGATAGATACTTCATAGACTTTTGCACTTTTTAAAGGAATAAACCATGTTAATTAAAATGGCATACAAGTCCTGGAGCTATTTTTGCTTCAAAAACCAACTCCTGCAAAAATTAGAAAAGCTTATGTAATTGTTACTTGAAGTCCAAAACACACACAAATCTGTCATCGCAGAATAAAAACTGAAAACATCTGAGTCATGTTCTAGTTGTTAATTTTCAACCTCTTCCAAAGTGACCCAGTCCCTGTACTTGGGCTATTCTCCTCCTGGCCCTTCTGCCCCTGGGTCTCTCTCACCATGATTGTCATTAACACAATATTACCTTTAATATTTGTTAGTTTCAGATGTATTTTTCCGCTTCTGGTGATTTTCCAAATCTGACCATTAGACACCAGAAGGTTCTGACATTAAACTGAAGACAGAGTGATGTCAGAGATGGTATCAAATCTCCTTTGGTTTCCAGTTCAGCCCCCTCTTCCCTCACCCAGCAGGTTCATCCGCGCGAGCTCGGGTCTAGAGGCACCTTTATTCAAGCCATGAATTAGACCTTGAGAGAAAGTTTTCAGCTGGAGAAAAGGTTTTTCTGTTTAAAAAATAGCTTTCTTTTCATTGTGAGGTAATTCAGAAGGGTGTAATGGGGCAACTACAGCTTATGGTCAAAAAAGCTGGAGCTCTTGCTCACCGTGTTTCAGCCGAGTTATTGCTCTGGAGATTATGGGTACTTTTGGGTCATTTTTGCACTGCAGCTGTGATAGAGAGGTTTCAAAAAAGTCGTTTATTAATGGTGTGAGTCTTCTTGTCCCCTCTTCAGACAGTGAGGATGGTGCTTCACACTCCAGCCGCCGTCTCTGGGCTCTCTGCAAGGAGTCTCGATGGTGCAGGCTCACTCTTCGCCTTAGGAACATGAAAAAACTCAACGCAAGGCAGAGTTAATGTCAGTGTGTCTCACACTTGGTCTGCCAAAGGTCCTCAGGAGGAAAAAGCAACTCATACACAACAAAGTGGGGCTTAGATTTTTTTTTTTTCCCCACTTTCCTTCATCTGCCATAAAAAGGTAAGGTTGGATAAATTTTTGAAAACAAACCTTTTTCTTTGCAATGATCTTTATTCCCATCCTCAGTCACATTTCATTTTCATGTGCAAATAAGTGTGTAATTGTATATGGGACTGAGTTTTCAAATATGAACAGAAAACTTTACAAATAAATGCCTCAACAAAATAAACAAATGCAGAAGCAAAACACTTTAACTTGAAATGACTGCTTTGGGATGAATGCCTGGCTCTTCTCTCAGGGAAAGTTCACTATTAATTTCATGGTGGGCTATGGAGTCCCTCTCACTGGGCTGGCTACCAGCTGTGCTTAGTACAGGGTTACTCACAGGCAGTTCAGGATGTATATATTGACTTATCTGTGAAACATTTTTTGCATAAAAAACCACCCCAAACAAACAAACAACACCCCCCCCCCCAAACAAACATAAATACACCAAAACACAAACAAACAAACAAAAAATCCCCAACCAAACTAACAGAGGGTTCTGAGACTACCCAGAGCAGCCTGAGAACAATTCTCCTCTCAGCAAACAGCTCTGGGGTATTAACCGTGCAACTGCACATGGGTTTTACAGCCAGACATTTATGCAGAGGAGACCATCAGGATTATCACGTTTGCTTGGGAGCAGCCGGCAATACGGGGCAGCTGAACACACAGGGTAAAACCTGCCCCAGTGCCAACAGCCAACAATTATAAAGAACATAAATACCTTAAATGACGGAAGACCTTCATGCACAATGTTATTTTCCTTTATTTTCACTTGCTTAATCCTCCTCTAACCTTTTTCCTTAAAATAACCAGCTGCTCTCATCCAAGCTTGAGCCCCACGCCAAGTCTGTGTTTCAGCCGTTCAAACAGATTGGTTAAATATGTTTTAATTGATTCCCCAATGTCACAATACTTCAAAGACAGAAGCTCTAGAAACCATTTAGAGCTCTGGGACAAAAATAAGATTCTCCTTATTTTAATTTTAAATTCACTTTATGGACAGAAATATAGAAGGGACATATTTAATTAGATAACAGAGCTTCTCTAGACTTTAAACCTTTTGCTTTGAGCAAATTAACTGGATAAAGTTATTATTGAAACCTTTTCAAACAGAGCATTTGGGCATTCCACTGTCCACAGAGCAGTTACAAATGTGTAACTTGGTAGTTTCAAGCAGCACAACTCTTTGATACCCAACCCACACTCCTAGCTTTAATGCTTCTCTCCTAAAACAAGCATCAGTACTTTTTCCCCATTTAAAAGTGCTGATCTTCAGGGCCCCAATTCAAAGGTGTTCAACATATTCTTAACTAAAAATAGCTTTCCAATGAAATTTGCATCATTCACCCAAATGTCAGAATGTGTTTGTGCACAGATCACCCGACTCACTGACCATATATTCAAGATTACATGTATTCAATACATTTATCTCACAGTTCCGAAATATAAGTGACAGAAAAACCAAATGGACTTAAACCACATCCTCCTGATTAGAAATCCAGAAGGAAAGGATTATTTTGGAGCAACGGCAGCACAGGAAAGACAGGATTTGTTCAACTGGCATCCAGCAGACTGGGACACCACTTTACCAACCGCTGTGTTCTGTTCTGCAACGAGGCTGAAGTCCTATAAAACTTCACGCTGCATGTAGCAAAAATGCTGGAAAAAAAATACTATTCCATGCAACCTGTTCCAGTGTTCCACCAAACTTCCTCCCTCATGGAGGAGTCCATCTCATTCACCCCTCTGAGGCCGCTCAGAGGAGATAGGAGATGTGCCAACGGGATGTGGATTTCCCAACCGGGTCTTTCCAGCTGCCTGTGTGCTGGATTTAAGGACCACGCGTCATCTTGAACAAGGGAGAGGAATAAAGGAGTGTGTTCGAAATTGGGCATGCAGTCTTACTCGGTATCTGATTTTTGTAACAGCAAAAATTTAACAAGTGAATATTATTCTTGCACCTAGAAATAACATGGAAGAGGTACCTGACACACAGTACAACCAGCATTAATAAGACAGCTGAGTTCTCCAGGCAAAGCAGCTGGTGCTGCGGCTCCTGAATGAAAAATTAATCGTTTCTGTATTCAGCTCAGTAGCAGACTTGTCTTTTTTTATTTGCACATCAAGTGAGGTGCATAAGCAAGTTCAATTCTAAAAATGGTTGATAAAGGTACCAGAAATGTTGTACATTTGATGCTGGTGCAGTAAACAACAGAAAATAACAACTCATTCCTACATACATTGTGATTCACACATAAAAACAAGGACTCTCAGAAGAGCAGCTGAATTGCAGTTAAACTTCAAAAGCAGCTCGTTCTGGAGTGGGGGTGCCACTCCTGTCACTTTATCTTGTAAAGTTTTTAATTAAGGCTCCGCTGATTTATTTTCTGAAACTTCAGGTAAGTTCTAGAGAAGGCAGAAAGTCAGAGCAGCCCAGGGAGCAGGCAGAGAAAGCTGAGGCTGCAGAGCAGGTCGCAGCAGCAGCAGCATCCCTTGGAGAAAGGAGCTGGCAGAGAGAAGGACTAACAGGTGCTGGGAAAGACAGACCTATCCAGCAGATGCCTCCAGGGCTCTTCTCAAAGAATGTACCCAGCAGAGCGTAGGCTTTGATACCACCTGGCTTTTCCAGAGGGAACATATGCTGGTGATGAGCCCAACCCTTGGCCACACGCTTCCTCTGGGGCACCTGCTCTGCTCCTTGAGCGCCACGGGCCCAACAAAGGCAGGCAGCCTGATGCTCATCATTAACCTCATCTCTGTGGGCTTCCCAGTGCTTTAGCACATCAGATTCTGCCGAAGGTAAACCCAAGGTCACCTCAGCATTCATAAAATCATAGAATCATTCACGTTGGAAAAGACCCTTGGGATCATTGAGTCCAACCATCAGCCCTACGCTACAAAGTTCTCACCTACAACAGATCCCCCAACACCACATGTAAACAACTCTGAAACACATTCAGGGATGGGGACTCAACCCCGTCCTGGGTAGCCTATTCCAGGGTCTGACCACCCTTTCTGTGAAATTTTTTTCCTAATGTCCAGTATAAACCTACCCTGTTGCAGCTTGAAGCCATTCCCTCATGTTCTATGGCTAATTCCCTGTGAGAGAGACCAGCACCAACCTCTCTACAGTGTCCTTTCATGTAACTGCAGAGAGAGAGGAGGTCTCCCCTCAGCTTCCTCTTCCTCCAACTAAACAGTCCCAGCTCCTTCAATTACTCTTCATGAGATTTATTCTCATTATTGCTTCACTTCCTTTCTTGTTTGAGATTCTAAGAATATTTTCTAAAAGAGACCCTGGAGGCACCGACAGGAGTGCTGCCATCCCAGAGCATACAGGGGAATTCACGTAACACTAATTGTGCAGAAAGTGTCCAGTGAAATACCACATTCATATTTGCCAGGGCTAGAACAAAGCACTTGGAAAGCTACCAGCCATCACAGTGACACTGAAACAAATACCATTGATGGTTATTGCAAACACTACTGCAAACCCTACTGTGAAGCAGGAAATTTTGTCATTTAGCAATGGGATCCTTGTTGGGATCGTACTCACGCTCCTGATCCACCCAGAGCAAGACTCCAGATGCTGCTCTCCCCCTTCCCATCTGCTGATTCTGCAGGTAAAAGGAAGAATTATTGGATATTTGTACTGAAATACTGCCCACAGAGTTGAAGACAAATCATAAAGCAAGAACAATGACTGCAGGAAATGGGCAACTGGAGAGTGTCCAGGATGTACTGGGAGAGAAAGGAGGCAGGCTGGGAACATCAGAGATCCTGCAGGAGGGGAATTTTCAGGGAGAACAGCCCCAGTCTCCAGGGACCCAATCTCTGCATATTCCTGGACCAGGAAGTCCACCAGGGTTTTTTTGTGCTCCTTTCAAGGCAGGGACAGGAGTATCTCCAGTATTGGGAAAGGACTTCCCCGAGTTCTCTGAAAATACATAAAAGTATTGCAGTTCTCCCACCATGGAGATGGATGTAAATAGTCCAAAAAAAATAGAATTTATTTCTTTTTTAGGCAGAAAACATGTGTGAATTCAATTCAAGTATGCTGAATTTAGCAAATCTCTCTGCCCCACTGTATTTGCAGTAGGGCTTCACTTTGTGCCACCTAATTCTCTCTACAAGCTTCCTGTATCACCACATAGGATAGATTCCTGGATTGCTATATTTTTGTTAACTTACATGTAAAATATCCCAGTTAGAATTACCCTGGAATATCTAGGTTAAATCCATCTTCCAGGCACCTGCAAGTCTTAGTTTTCATTTTTATTCTTCTTGGCCCAGAAAGGGGAAAAAAAAAAGAAGTCAAAAAAGTCAAAGTTGCCCCGTTGTACCTGACCCAGTTACTCACCCATTTGTTTTCCTTCTCACAGAGTTAATGCTACAGGAGGTGAGCACACTATTGCACTTATCCACACATAAAAAATAATTAAAAAATAGCAGAAAAGTTGTGATGTGCACAGCACAGCTAATTTGAGATGTGAGGAAGCAGAACAAGGATATGTATTGCCCGTTCCTGCTCCTTAATCCCTTAAAGGCTTGGTAGATACCATCATCAGCCCAGCGCCTCAGGAACGATGGAGTTTGAGGAGATTCTGCTCAGAGCTGCAGGTTTTCATAAACCTCCCTGTCCCCATGACAACTCTCATGCCTTTCTCACAATCCAATATATTTTTGATGGCAATCCTTTACCCTCCTCCTCCCGCGCAGGATGCAGCTGAGCTGCTGATGGAGCCAGAGAAACGCACTATTAGAAAAGCCTGAAATCCTCAGTCTGCACAAATTCAGAACCAAAGAGCAGGTGGGTGAGAGAAGACACTTGAGAGCACTGCCAGGTGCTTGCTCACTGCCCCAGGACAACTCCTGGTGGCCACTGGGCAAGGAGGCAAGTGGCTTCCCTCCAACCCATTCAAGCTGTTCCTTGGTGACCCAACACTTCCAGCAACTGCCTTCTGTTCCTTGGTCAAGGTGCTTCAGCCCAGGTTGAGGGGGCCTTTCCCACCTCTGGACAAATTACCTCCACCCTGTTATTCTTAAAAAGGACAGAAAATTTTGGAAGCTTGCTTGCATCATTCCTTACACCCCATTTTACATTTCATTGCTCATCACACAGCAAAACATACAAGTTAATCGTATTTCCAAGTTTAAGTGAACTCTGCTTTGTGACTTCCTTTTCCATATATTTGTAGTCCCTATATATAGGGGTGAAAAAGCTATCAAAGCCTAATATGTATTTCAAAAAGGCAAATTCCAGGCCTCATGTCCTAAGAAAGACTGTAGATGTACACACACATACAGGTGGCACTTGACACACGTAATTTCATGCATTTTCCATGCTTTACAGTGGAATTGTTCATGAGGTGTCCTTTCTAACTTTTCATCTGTAGAGTTACAGAGCATCATTCCGAAATACCTTGTTATAAAACCCTACTAAGCCAAGTTCTTTATTTCTCTCCTTCTTTATTTCTTGATGAAAGATTACATTGATGCCCATGTTAATAATCGCTCTGCATTTCCTATTCTAGCCCAAGGTCAATCTGATATGCAGTACTTTACTGAAAGTACAAATGTGGCAAGGGAGCACTGGGGTATATTTTTCCCTGTATACCTTTTGCATTAAAAATGAAATTGTGTTCTTTTCTCATTTGCAACGTTTTACTTTTTTGAGGAAGAGAGAAAGAAACACCACCTAATTTATATGTTTTCAGTAACTTAAGGAAAGCTAACTAAAGAAAATGCAAAAAAAAACCCTAAACAAAAACCACAAAAGCCCAAGTAGATCTTGCTCAGAAATAGCCTGGAAAATTCAGAGTTTGATATTAGATGTAGAAAGTTGTAGAGTGCTGAAGAGCTCAGATGTAAATACAAAACAGGTGGATCATTTTTAACTACACGAACTTGTAGTTTGAGGATGAAACTTATTTCTGATTCAGGTTAAGTAGCACTAAATGTGACATCATCTTGTTATTTGTAAAAAGGAATGGGTTTAAAAAGCTATGCATTAAGAAATTGCATTGACCATTACCTTTTCTTGTCCTCTGTCTTCTGAGCTCTCTGATTGAAAAAAAGAGATTTCCATTAATAAAACCAATTTATTTCAGCCTGCCTGTTGAGCAAGAAGAAAGCTTTGTGAAACTCCCAGCTGTGGCTTTGAGATACTGCTGCTCCCTACTTCTCCTTCCTATTTCTTGGCAACTTCTCCCTTATTAAAATGTGTATTCTTGTAATTTTTTTAAGGTCAAAGTGCCTCAGTGTCACAGTACTGAATGGATGCAGTACTAAATGGGTGCTTTGCAGAGGTTTTGTGAGCAGCGCTGCAATGGTATAGCTTCTTTTCAGCACACAACAGGGTTTTGTCCCTGGAACTATTCTACACAGTCGTTGAGCTAAGGAAACGGAGCTAAGTGCTGAAATTGATTGTCAAAAATTAAGATAAACAGAAAAAAAATGAAGATGAATCCATACGAGTCTCAGAGACCCCTTCCAACTCTCACAGCAAGTGCTTCTCTAATGACCCCAGCCAGCTCTCCACACATATCTCCTGGCTCATACTCATTTCTGCAGGTATGAGCAGAAAAGGATGCAGCGAGGGAGAAAGTGAGAAGTTTCTCATTATTTTTGGTTATTCTGTCTTTGCAGACCAGTGGAAATGAAGCAATACCCAGTTATTTATTGTACAGGCCACCCTGCACTGCTGCCAGGCAAAGGCAAACGGGTACCAGCCAACCCACCTCCTTCCTGAAGTGCTCCTTCATCATCTGTCACATAGTAATTCTCTAGGCAAATCACAACAAAAATTATGAAAATTGCTTCTCCTGCCACAATGTAAGGAAAATTCAAATCCTATGCTGTCCCACGCAGTAGCCTGTAAACGTGCAACCGGTGGCGACCATTTTAACATCCGAAACATCCACAACATTCCATGTTGGGAAAAAAGAAGGGAAGGAAGAACCATCTGAGTTTACTCACATCAGCACTTATTTTTTTGGCTCCACCAAAATAATTATGGCCAACAAAAGACAGATACACTGTGTCAGCTGAGTCCATAACAATAATTTGCAATACAATGCAAATACAAACACACAAAATGAGGTTTTCTGAAAAAAATTGCAATGGAAGCCTGTGTCCCAGCCACTGGCTCAAAGGGAAGGTTTGCTCATCTCTATTTTCTGACAGTCCCATATTTTATATCAGCACAGAACACCCAGCACACACAATCTCAGGCAAAGTCCTATAAAACTTATTTTCCATCTGCAACTAAAGAGCAAATGAAAAATGAAGCCAACACTCCTAGAGCCATGTACAGCCCAAGGCGTGTCTAACAAATATTACCATGAATTAATTTTATTTTATTTTATGATCAAAAACTACCAGGAATGAATTGGTCGTAAATTCCAGCTCTGAACCTTGCAATTCTGAAGAACAGTAATTGAAAGTCTATTAAATTCTTCAATGCTTTAAAACTAAAGCTCTCAGGAAAAGAAAAAAACCTGGAAAGGCAGGTCAGTACTTTGATAAGCCAAAAACTTAATTATATCTTCACAGAAAAAAACCCCACACTACTAATTCCCATTTAAAATTTGAAAACTCTTTCTTCAGCCACTTTTTCTTTTAATAAAAGCCTGGGAAATTAAAATTAAATTAGCCTGTTTGGAGCTGTGGTTTTAAGCTAGCCCTCTAACTGCTCTGTATATTTGTAACTTCATTCCATGCCTTTTCTCACTGAAATCACAAGGGCCACTTAAAGTGTCCAAAATGTGTTGCCATGAGTTTCCAACGCTGGTACCCACCTACAAGTTAAATCTAGGAATAAATACATTACCTGGCTTTGAAGTGAACTGACAACATTGTTCAACTGATGCAGAAATGAACCCATTTTCACAGTCTTAATCTACACCCGGCCTTCACCTAATACAAGAAACACCACCTTTGAAATGCCACAAAAGTAAATATTACAGAATCACAGAATCTCAGGGATTGGAAGGGACCTTGAAAGCTCATCCAGTCCAATCCCCCTGCTGGAGCAGGAACACCCAGAGCAGGTCACACAGGAATGCGTCCAGGTGGGGTTTGAATGTCTCCAGAGAAGGAGACTCCACAACCTCTCTGGGCAGCCCCTTCCAGTGTTCCCTCACCCTCACCGTGAAGAAGTTTTTCCCCATATTTAAGTGGAACCTCTTATGTTCCAGCTTGCACCCAATTGCTCCTTGTCCTATCACTAGCTGTCACTGAGATGCTGAAGACTAACCAAGAATATTTTCCCCAACATACTGCACTGAGGCTTCTTCCACCTTTTCTTCACTAGAAGGTGCTCAGACAAGAGACAATGGGTAAATTGTGGCTCAGCTGAACAAACGCCCTTGCTGTTCATTGATAGCTCTTACAGATGTTCTGCCCACAGTTTGCACAAGAACAGATCGTGCTTTGGGGAAGCCATTAACAATTTTGACGATTATTTTTTAGTTCTAACAATCCAAACCAGCCTTTTGAAGCCCATTTAAAAGGCATGTACAATCCCTCCCTGACGATGTACGCTAACGAGCCACCTCTGGGAGGCAGTTTAGAGTGATATTTGAACCCCGAGTCCTGATGGCAGCAAATGAATCTCCATCAACTCTCCAAGCCTCAAGCTTTCACCCGACAGGAGCACAGCAAATGAATAAAACTGAACCAGCTCGTTCACTTCACAGATTTTCAAATTCAGTATCTCCTGTATTGATTCCAGCTACTCACATTTCTCAACTAAGTGGGGTTATTAACGAGCTATTTCTGCAATAACAATCCCCAAATCTGTCTTCATGCAGACTCATGTTAACTCTCCAGAAAATTGTATGAATTTTTCAGTGGTATTGCTGACTGTCGGGGGGGAGGAGGGGTGAGAGAAAAGCAAATAAATCTTGAGTGCTTTGTGATTATTTTTCCTGGTTTGGAACACATCTACTGAGGTCTGTTCATGCAGCCGAGCCACCTCGTGATCTTTACTATCAAAACCAGACATGTGTAGGACAGCAACCTCTCCCAGGAAACCTCTTCCAAACAACAGAGAGATCAGAAGACACTCAAAAATTGTTAATTTGCCTTTTTATGTAAGTGTGTAGCTGCTTTCCTCCCCTCCCTTTAAATTAGTACTTTAGCTTCCACAGTCAATGTTCTTAAGCAGCGCTGCTCAATTCAGCTAAACATATGAAAACTTCTTGGTTCACTGTGATTTGCAATTGAACAATACATATGCAAATGAAATTAGCACTGGCAAAAAATAATTATAGTTGCTCATGGGAGGATTAATAACTGAAGTCTGCCCTGCTTATGTCGAGGTTTAATTTAATTCTGTTGCATATATTAAATGAAGAAACTAATTCCGCGTTCCGTATTGCGTTTGGCCGTTAGTATGTGCTCACATGAACGAGTACTGATTTAGATGGAGTGGAAAGGACAGTGTGCACCCACATGTCTTATAAAGATACAAATAGTGATAATTAGTTTGTGGATGAACAGCATAATGCTGTTTTCTAGATATGCCAAAAAAACCTGCCATTCCTCATCTGCAAGTGATTAGGATTGACTTATTACTATAAAGTGTAATAATGTTGTTCAAACCATCCCCGAAGGCTGTGAGTATTTAACAAAACCACCATTCTATAGAATGTTTATGCAAACAAATCAAATTTAGATGCAACTATTGATATTTCAACCCTTGTGCTGTGACCCCCTGACACCGTCTCAGCCCCAACACCCAGAGGAAAACTAGGCAGAGAGGTAAAGCCTCAATTAGTACAGAAATGCATTAATTTGTTGGCAATACCAGCCAGTAGAGAGAACCCAAAGTGAAGGGGTACTTGCCTCCAATGCCACTGTGAAAGTCCTGGGTGGAAAAACCTTCCCATCACGTCGTTAATCCTTCACCATAAATTCTTCCTTTATCACCAACGTGAAATTGGGCAGGACCCTCATCCCACCCTAACAGTGGTGCAAATCCCCACCACACCTGCAATGAAGGTGTTTATTAACCTAAAAGAGAAAAAGAAAAAATAATAACCATGAGCATTTCAGGGTTATAAGCACCTTACAAGATGAAATCCCTTCTAAATCGTAACGTAATTATCTGGCTGTTTACAAGACTTTTATGAGTTGGATTAGCTTTATTGAAGCCAGTGGGTACAACAGCTGTCTTTCATTTAGGATTAGCATAAAAATCAATCAAGCCCCCTTATGGAGCCAGCAAGCTCAAACTGCAAGGGTTCCAATAAAAACAAAATACAGATAAAATATATTAATTTTTTAGGAAGCCAGAGAATCCATATCAGGGTTGGACCTTACCTGTTGGAGACATGTGCCCAAAACTTTGTTCAAAACTGCAGTTTTGCTATTTAGCACTTATTCTGGAACATAAATGAGGTGAAGGTAATGTTATCTAATTAACATTGGTTTTATCTAATGTTATCTAATTAATATTGTTTTTATAACGATGTACACTTAAATATTTAAAGCTTTCCCATGTTTTACCAGAGATCATATATTGCCACACTAAGCTAGTTTTATGCTGCCAGCATTTATAGAAATTCTTCTGGCCAAACCCCTACTAGTGTTTAGGACATGCAAATAAGCCCACAAAAAGGGATCTTGGAAACATCCAGAACAAATGCACCAAATACACATTAAGCATTTCAGAGTAGTTTTCAAATCCTTGATTTGTTTTTGTTTAAATGCTCACACCCATAGTTGAAATAAGCCAAGGGAGAAATATCATCATAATTTAGTAATAGCTAAATTTACTGGCAAGTATAGCAGCCAAATGTCTCTTATCAATTAGCATCCAACCAGTTTGCAGCATAAATTCATAATATCGAGTCCTTTGAAAACATTATTGGGGTCTTTAAATGGTTGTGATATCGATCGGATGGAATTTGATCTAGCATATTGTAAAGCTACAGAAATCAGAATATTTGATTTGAAATGAAGGAAAAACCTTCAGATGAAGTTCACAAGTTCATAGCCAACATGACACTTCTCTAAAACTGTATGAAACTTGCACACAGACTGCTCAAGTTACCAAAGGCAACTTACACTTACTGCTCAAAATTACCTGGGTGTTGGCTAAGAAATTTTAAATCTGTGGAGTTTCAGGCTCCGTTTGACCCTTACTCCACAGGAAAAGCAAGAGAAAAACCAGTTCCTACAATGTTATAACTTCTAATTTTTTCTCCAAAGGTAGATTTAAAGTAATTGACAATTCACAGGGCTGTAGTTTTATTATTCTAACCCCAGTAGTACCATGAATCGCTACAGAAAATCCATCTTAAAGAACACTGAAAACTGTGTCCTACAGAAACCCTCTCTTTGCTGCCACGGACACTATCATTAATTTACTGCAAGCATAGGTAAGTCACACAGAGATGTTCATATATTTCCACATGAAGCAAATACTTGCAAAATTTATGGAGTTTATAAACATGAAAAGGGTCCTTATTTAGTTCTTGTAGAACTGCTCCAGTTCATACTCAGATAACTGACTGCTTTCATGCCCCACGTTCAGAAAATTGGCTGTTTACCCCAAGAAGATCTGTCCTGTTTAGATCAACTAATATTTCATACTAACTCCCTTTCCTACCTTTTTTTTTAAAAATAGATTAAATTTAATATTTCTCCTTCTACCTTTTTCATTTAAATACTTCTTAAAATGGCACTTCTTTTTCATAATGGTCGATATTATGAACTTCCCTCAGCCACACACTCTAGCCACCATAAGTGAAGTCACACATTTATTTATAATAGGCACACGCTTACGTTACTTAAGGATTCATCACCCAGAAAACCAGTATTAACTATGATGTAACTGCATACAATGCAATGGCCTAAAGAGAGAAAAAAAAAAGATTCACTATGCAATCCGCAATTAGCTAGTTCAGCACTGAACAGTGTCACCTTCAGAAATGTGGGTAAGTCTCCCTAAAATCATCAGTTAAGCAAAGGCTGTTTAAAATTCAGCTTGTGCAGAAGTGCCACTCCCGCATGAGGATGCGTTATCTGATTGGACTTTGAAGGCAAAAAATAATCTGTATAAGGGACAAGTGCTCAAGCACACGGGTGGCACAGGTGCAGGCTCATTAAATTTTAAAAGTTATTTGAATCAGACACTAAAACTCCTGTTTGCAGTTAATTTGACTTGCTTATATACGGGCATAGAAATTGTGAGACAGTCTTTGATTTTTATTTTTTCCCATGCAGGCTGACTAATTGCGCTAAGGAGAGTAAATCCAGTATGATGGTAATTATCCATGTGCAAAATTAGTTTTTGTAGGCACTAGACTTATGGTCTTTGCTTTCTAATTGGTGCATGGCACCAATCAGCATTTAATGTAACACATCTGGGCAAAAGAAAACATACAAAAAGCTACAGTTGGGTGCTACAAAAGAGGAGGCTGGTCGGAATTCTTAATCCTGCTGCTTGCCTTAAACTGATGTTAAGATCGGTGGCAAGCCCCTGGATAATTCGTGCTGCTATCCTTTTTCTGAGAGATGTTTCTAAAACCATGCCATGGGGGGAGGGGGGAGGGCACGAGAGAAGCAAAGAAAACTGTTTCCACCTCCGGTACTCATTTGTCAGTCCCATCATCCGATTTCCTGATAGTGATGGATAAAACCAACAGCACTGATTGTGCTCATGAGGGAAAGGTGTTTTCCACTGAATTTACAGCTCCCTTCTACCCCACACCAGCTCAGTGCTCTTCATGGGTGATCAGGGGAGAACTCAAGGGAGAGCCTACACTACGTCCCCAGTATGGATTTAGTCTAAATATTGGGAAGAAATTCTCTACTGTGAGGGTGGTGAGAGCCTGGCCCAGGTTTCCCAGGGAAGCTGTGGCTGCCCCATCCATGGAGGGGTTCAAGGCCAGGTTGGAACTCATGGCAGTGGGTTGGACCAGATAATCTTTAAAGGTCCCTTCCCATCTAAACCAAGCTGTGATTAACACACAGAGTAATATCTACATCACGCCCCTGTCATTTGCTGTTGTGTTACTACAGTTCTCATTGTGAGAGAGTGAGGGTTAAAAAAAATCATATAAATTGCTGTTTAATTAAGATTACTTGGTTAAAACCTTAAAAAAAATGGATTTAATGAAGACAGTAAACTGTAGGATGGATATAATTGAGGACTGTCACCAAGAAAAGCATCAGTGTCAGAGGATTATAGTATTTTTTAGTACCTTATTAAAATAGTCAGCACAGATATGAAAATTTTTAGGGAAGTCTTGCCACATAAATAATCAGACCATAACTTTCATACATTGTACACTATATAAAATGTTAATAACTCCTCTAAAATAACTCTACATTATAGAAACTTGTTTTATATTCCATAAAATATTTGGAACTAAATTATTCACCACATTTTTGATATTCTTTCCTAAAGTCTCACATCATGCAAAACGGACACAAAACCTCTGAAACGAAAACCAAGATGTTTTAGCTGAACCTTCCAATATAGAAAGCAAAAGAGCTGCGGTTCTATGCAGCATAGGAAATGTCACCAAGGACTGGGTAAGGGCCATGTGACTTTCCTTAGAGGGGGCAAAAGCCATCTTTCTGATTGTGTACCATATGGAATTTAACTAAGAGGAGAAAAGCATTTCCTCCTTCCCATCCAAAACTCACCTCAAGTTTTACCAAGAGCAGGAAGAAAGACCTAGACTGTCACCATATGCAAGCTGATGGATTTCACATGAAAAATAAGATTTTTTTCCACATACAAGATAGTATAACCAGAGGTAGAGGTGTTATTTCACATCAGATTTCAATAAAAAGCATAAAAAACTTTAGCAGGAGGATGCTTATTTCTTGGAATGTGTTACAAAATTCGTCAGACTGACAGTGTTTTCTCTTAGACTATGAAACAATAAAAAACAGGTCACCACACCAAAGTCAAGTGAACCAGTTGTTACTCCTTTGCTTTTACAAACAGGAAAGCCAAGCAGAGGTCAAGTACTTACACCAAGCCACCCACAGGAAAGGAGCCAGAGGAGCATCTTGAACAGCATTTGGAGCTTCTGAAAGCTTCTTCCTGGAAACCTGAAATGAAGATGTTCCTTTCGGAAATGTGGTAAGTGGAGAGACATTCGCTCCATCGTTGCTGTCAAAGACAAGAGAGAACATCACAACTGTGATCACCTTCAGTAAAGTAAATCCAAAGTATGACCGTAGACAGTGGCTCACAAATGGACCCAGCCCACAATTTTCAACAGGACTGAATCTGTCTCAGAGCCTTATGTCACAACGGATAATGTTTATCAGACAGGAGGTATGAGCCCTAGACCAGTTCAAAGTGTGTGCTGTGATTATCGGAAGTAGCCGAACAGCAAAACAATTTAAAGTTTGGAACATTCCACATTTGGCTCAACATATGAAAGTCATTCTACTTATCTGACTCTCCTGAGAGGGTAAATAAATCGGATATCAAACCCCACAGCAGGAGTGTCTCTTCCCTTTTATGCTATAATTTACAGAACCTTTCAAGGTTGTGTGTGTCATTGTGGTTTGATTTAAGCGGATCCATAACCTGTTGAAACCAATGAAAGTCTCTGTATGAACTCAGCAACCTCTGAAATAACCTGTTCCAAACTGTTTGGGATCAAACTTTTTGAATTCCAACACCATGTGAAACAAAACCCAAAGAATATTTTATTCTTCAGAGCCTTTCTTTTTGTGATCAAATAGTATGTATTTTGTCTTGGACAACTGACCAAAACTAACCCCCACATTGCTATAAGCATAGTTACTGGGCATTCGTTTCTTGCCAATGACACCTCATTAATATCACCACTGATAGAATGATATAACCCATGTGCTTGACAACTACACTGGTTCAGGGCAGAAAAATGAAACCACTGTACAGCTACAAATGATTACCAGAATTCACTGTATTACATATTGATCTGCCTTAATAAGGGAAGGTGGGAACAGCAAACCCAAGAGCTATACAAAATCCCTGGAAAAATCAGTCCCAGCCAACCTGCAAGCATCACTTTCTCCCCCAAACACTGTTTTGCAAAGGAGGTTGTGAAAAGACTCCCTGTGGCCCTCTGTAAAGAGCTATTTATCACCGGGAACTTACTCGAATTTACTGTAGATCAGCAATTCCTCCTTCCTGCCACCACACCTTTGGAGAAGAAAGGTCCGCCTCCATTGTGAAATCATCATATAAAGAAATGCTTTAGAAAGGCACAAGATCCATGTTTGTTTTTTTTCCCCTTGAAAAATGAAGACTAACACAATCAACTCAAAGCCAATAAAGGGAGCAGATTTCTCCATTCCAGTTGTCCTATTCTGTATCTGCAAAAGAATAAGTAAGTATCTTAATTTATTAATATAATAAATAAAGGAGGACCATGGGGAGGCAGGGATCTGTGCAGTTTTTTTGTGAAAAAGAGTATCAGCTGAGTATGGTGGTGTTTAAGGACAATTGTCACTCGCTGTTAGACAGTGACTGGAACGAAGCTCAGGTTTTGGTGGAGAAAAGAGCATCAGGACAAAGCCCACATATTGCTCCAAAGAAGGAAATATCTTGTAATTACTTTTGAGTACATCATCTATTTATTTTCCAATAAGCATTTGATGGAGACACAATAGTTCATGTTTGATGTCAGCAGTCCCAGGCAGCAGAACTCCCAGCCCCATTATTGGCCAAATGGGTGCGGAAGGCATGGAAGACCTGCTTCTACCAGCCAGGGAGTGCCCAAGGAAGCTGGTGGCACTCCTGTTCTGTTAAGTGACAGCAAACTCTTCAGGTCTCGCTTTCAGAAGACATGGAGGAAGTTTTGTATCTTTTAAAAACAAAACAAATCAAATAAATTCAAAAATTCCTTTTCTGACATCTCCTTTTACAGTCCTTAAAGTCTCTCCATCGGCCCCATGAAAGTGTCATGCATGATCTGCAAGTGCCCCCAGGAGACAGGCACTGATGTAATTTCTACTGTTACTGTAAACTCTGACTCATTGGTAGAAGTTGCTTGTTAGAGAAGATAATAAAAGCCAAACAGCTACTAACTATACTGTAGCAAAAATGTTTAGCAATTAAATTAAAATGGAAGATCTTTTGTATGTGCCACATTTGCATCCTCCTACCAGGTGCCTCAAAAAATAGAAAACTAAAGAAAATATTTAAAGTTTACTTTACAAAGTCACTGCACTGAGAAAAACAAAGTCTTGGATACATGGGTTTGTTTATGGAACAGGAACTAGCCCAGAATTGTTCCTGTTTTTTACTGGAGCTAACACTCAATTTAATGCATGCAAATCACAAACCTAAAGAAAGACAGCAAACAGTCCACTCCTCTTTCTTGTTAAAACAAGGAAAGATCATCTACTCTTCTTTAACATCCCCTCTGGTGTCGTAGGCTGTTTATTGAAATACTCTCAGTGTTTTTCCTTGGATTGACTACTATGGCCCAGATTGTTCTTTTGTCAAGCTGGGATGAGTCACAACAGCTTCGGGTACTTTGTGTTGTGACTAAACTCCATCACAAAGGCGACAAAAGGCTTCCCACAGCATTCTCTGCTCAGCCTGTATTTCAGCAAAAGTCCCGCTAAAATCAATAAGCATTTCGCAAGAGTTACGAGGAAAGTAGCATAAAGTAAGGCCTATTATCAGTGAAAGAAAACCCTTGTCTTAGAAGTATGTCATTTTATCTGTATGAAAAAATTACATTAGGATTCCTAGAACAATACCCATCTTTTGACACCTACCAATAAATGCGTGGTTACCAATGAAAAGCAGCACCTATCACTTGATGCCCACAGTCTTTGTGGTGTCTCTGCCTAGTGTCAGAATGAGCCATGCACGATGGAAACCCCAAGAACCCGCAAACTGGGATCCAGTGAGACAGAAACAACTACACCAGCTTGGAGATTCATCCAGAGAAAGCTCCTCATGAAGTCATTCTTGGTTTTTTACCCCAAACACAGATGGAGAGCACTTGCTCTAGAAGTGGCAGGAATATTCTTCACTCCTCAGGCATGTATGTGTCAAGCATATACAGCTCCTTCCCATTGCACAGGGCAGAGGGACAGTCATGCAGTGGCAAAGCATTTATATAAATCTACACATATTCACACATAAACACCAAAATATCTTTGTCATAGTGGGGAAATTCCCACGTGACTAACTGGAAGTAACTGGAAGACAACAAGTAAAACAGGAAAGTTATTCAGCAGCAACCTCTTAGAACTTAACTTCATGAAACTGTTCTTCCTCTTCACTATGGAAGCTGCTTAAGTATCTGTGTATCAGAAAACTCACACACAAACCCTGTCCCCAGGAACTGCTGAAGATATTTTATTGATTAAACTTTTGCAATTAGAGAGCACTATAAACCAGAGCAGTGACAAGCCTTTTGGAGGAGTATTTATTCAGGGAAATGGATTGAGGCAGGATTATAGAACACAGTGGTGCAAGGCTTCAGCCCTTCAAATTACCATTTCATGCAATGCACCACTGAGAACATTTTGATTTGTTCCTCAGAAATATGTTTTGACACAGCACCAGAGAAGAAACTTCCCAATGATCTGTGAAAATCAGTCAGCATATTCTAAATAGAGAGGTCCAAGAGTTTTGAAGCTGGTACACTGGGTTCAAACTGAATTTACAGCTACACATGCAAGTGCTATGCTGGTCAGTGAAAGCAGAGTCTGAATTTTGAATTCTAAATGAAATGTGCCTAATATAAAGACTATACATAAAATTTTACAAACTGCTGCAATATTTACATCCTCCTTTTCAAAATTATTTGGACACTGGGAAGAGAAAGTTCCATCTGATTATGCAGACATTTGGGCATTTTTGAGAGGATGCTATTGTACCATTCCTGTTCTTCAGCTTCTACCCCATCACAAGACTTATCTTAGACACAATAGCTCTGAGGAATCATAGGATGGTTAGAGTTAGAAGGGACCTTAAAGATCATCAAGTTCCATCCCCCTTGCCCTGGGCAGGGACACCTCCCACCAGACCAGGTTGCTCCAAGCCCCCTCCAACCTGGCCTTGAACCCCTCCAGGGATGGGGCAGCCACAGCTTCTCTGGGCAACCTGAGCCAGGCTCTCACCACCCTCGCAGCAAAGAATTTCATCCTAGTGTCTAGTCCAAATCTCCCCTCTTTCAATTTAAAACCACTACCCTCATCCTATCATTTTCTAAAAGACATAACCCAGGCAAACAAAAACAAAGAAGCAAACTCCAAGTATTTTTGGTTTGCTTCTTTGAAAAGGAGTATTACGTTTGTTTCTATTCTTACTTATAAGGATACACGGGGAGAAACAGCCCAAGAGTCAATCCCTGCTCACAGCAAGACACTGGTCCAGACTGCGGGAGCAAACCTAACTACTTCTGCCCAGGTGTTGGGAGGCAATAGAGCCCCACTCTGGGAACAGCTAATGGAAATTGTGTGAGTAGTACCCATGGAATAACCTTAAAAACTCCTAATAGTTTTTGAATACAGCTCTTTGCAAAAATAATGGCCATGGTGTCTCTAGCCATCATACCACACGAGAAGTTCTTTCCTTTCCGCACGCAGGGAGTCATGCTACATCAAAGCCCTCAGCAGATGGAAATAAAATCACACTAGGATTTCAGTTGCAAGATGAAAAGGTAAATGAGATGCAGTTCCTTCCTGGAGAAAAACAGGAGTGCACTGTGCTGTGCTCTATAGCTTTTAAAGGCAAGACAATCTGGCCTGAAATTCATGTAGCTGTCACTAACCTGAGCAAAAAAAAAAAATTCTGTCTACATGCTCTGAGCCATGTGTGTAGCTATGCTTAGCAATCTCACAGAAAGCAGGCAGGACCTCAGTTTTGCAAATTACCTCTAAAAGGTGCTGCTCCACTTGAATAAACGCCAGCAAAATATGCAGGAGCACTGCACAGCTCTGATTTGCTCTGCATATCCCACTACACCCAAATTAAGTTTTCTAAGAGGAGAGGAGAGGGGAAAAAAGGAAATGGGGGAAAAACAAAAA
>VXBJ01006064.1:152976-179028 GCA_013400055.1 Nycticryphes semicollaris
AAAAAAAAGAAAAGAAAAGAAAAAGAGCATCTTGTTGTTTACTGCCCCTTTGATTTAGAGTTTGCAGTCCAACCCAGGGAGCCCAAGCACCAATCCCCTGCCCGGCATCAGCACCAGGCAAGAACAAAGCCAGGGAACAGGTAAGAGCAGGCTGACATGAACCTCAGTGATGTTCCACACAGTAACAGTGGAACTGGTCTATGGAGGACACTCTACTGGAGAGACATGAGCTGCATCCACACAGCCAAGCTGAGGATCAGAGGCAGAAGAACCACTTTCTTTGGGGCAGCACCCAAAGCCAGAGACACTCATGGCTCATGAAATTACAGAATCACAGGAAATTCTTGCAGAGCCCCACGAAGTTACAGAGCCGCACAGCTCACATCTGCTGGGACAACAGACATCCCTGCAAGGTATTGACATTACCTAAACCACACATATTACAAATTACCCATTTTCAATTATGAGTTCCTCAGGGGAAAGGCATCAAGTTTTATAACTAATGGAGTATCACCCCAAATATTTCCCTGAGCAAACATATGAAACATTATTAAATATTATTTAAAAGGAGCTGGTTTTATATAATCAAACCCTACTTGAGCCCAAGCAGTATTTCCCTACAAAGGCTAAACCTACCAACCATGAGAAATTAAAGTAGCCCCACAGCCAGCCCATGATGAATATCAAGTCACCAGAGGCCAGACACTCTCCTTCCCTGCTGTTGTTCCCAGCGACGTCTCGCATTTGATCCTACATAATTACACTGTGCATTTTCCCCAGCTGGAAGCAAGTGATTTTTAAATTTACTGTGTCACCACAGAGATTTATGGGTTGCTTGCCCCTCATAGGATTCAGCAAGACTAACACCACCTTGCAGGACCTCTGCACCAGCATGGGGACTGTCAGCAAAGAAGTGATGATGACAGGATTTTTACAGTGGGAGGCTAATAGCGGACTCCTCGAGAAACAGAAATGAGAGATCTATGGGTCTATCTGGCCCATCTTTCTGCCACGCCATTCCCCCAGCCCTGCTTTCCAAGGCACAAGGACACAAGTTGGCACCTCTGGCTTCAGCACTGTGTTCAGTCAAGAGAGGAGCACAAGGGTGAGACTCGCTCCTTTTCTAACAGTCCTCACAGCAAGAAGAGGCTGAGATTGATTTGTTCATCCATTCCATTACTTATAATTACACCCTCTGCACTTACAAACTGCCCATTTAACTTTGCCCTCAACAAATAATGTAAGGTAAGGACCAAAACTTTTCTTCAAAGACCTGAAGGTGACCAAAAAAAAAAAAAACCAACACCAAAACACCCAAAACCATCACAAACAGACAGAAAGAAAATAAAAGCTTAAACAAACACAACAAAACATATTTGTGACAAAGGCACTGGATGAGCTTTCTCTCAATGTGCAATCCTGGACATTGTAATATTGCCAAGATCCAAGGCAGAAGGTTACACCGGATTAAGGAGATGTATAAATTCTTTTTCTACCCAGAGGTCAATGAACCTTCTGCAATTTAGATACACCACCCCTAAGATTTCTATAAGCAAATGCTTTATTGCTTTTGTCTCCAATTTTGTTTTCCTTTGCCCTTTGGATACATGAAATAATTTTCAAATCATTAGATACAATAAATTCTTCTAAATGTTTACCACATCCTTAGAGGGAGAAAGCTTATGTATCCTTACATTAAATGGAATTTTCGTTTATTCAATCTGAAATCTAAACCATAAAATAATAACTGTGCACAGCATTAAATTCTCATTGTCTTCTCTGCAAAATCCACGGTCTTTAACTTATTTCTCTGTAACTACCTGCTGTTGTAGACTTTCCCCACTGAGAAATGACTAAGAGTTACATTAGAAGGATTTTTGGTTTCTTAACAGTAGAAATGCAGAGTAAAGGAACTGAGACCAGTCCCGTCCCTGAGGTGGCTCAGCTCTAAGTTGTATCATCATAGAACCTGCCCTGTTTAAATGAGACACCTACCCTCATCCTCCCAGAAATACGGGATGGAAATTGTCCCCAAGTGGACAATGGGAACATGGTGCCACACCAGGATTCAGCATGACAAATCCGAGAGAAAAATGGCCAAAAGATTAATGGCTCCCTCTTATTAAAAAGCATTTTTAAAGCTCTGTGAAATTACACCAAGGGAGTAAAAGTTAAACTGGCTTTCCAGCCATCGCAGACAGGAGAGTTTTTATCCATCAGCCTCGCATCATAAAACACGATAGAAGGGATGTCAGAAAGAAAAACACAAAGGAATTATTTTACAGTTCCCAAAGCCAATTTGAGAACAGGTTAATGACCATCTAGACAGTAGGTATGTGGCCACCAGCAATCACTCCTGCAAAGTCCATTTCTCAGGATCACACAGCCCTTGGTCACACCAGCGAGCTCACAGCCATTCCTTTTTGGCGTTTTGCTTCTGCAGCACTCCACATTCCTTTGTGAGACCGGAGAGCCATATAAAAGAAGAGCTGCCTGATATTAATAACTTTAGGATGCAGCTTTTTGGTGGGGCAAGCATTTGAAGTCAACAAGCATAAATCTCGGAAGCAGAAATCCAAATTATCCAGGTGTGGAAACCGCTGCTACCTTCTTTGCATCTCTCAAGCCTCCAAAGGAGTACATGCATAAAGACTCTATGTAAAGAGCTGTAACAAAAAGCAGGAGATATTTCAGACAGGTTAAAGAATACCTGCAAAAAACTAAATATGACAAACCCTCCACAGTCATTACAATTTTCATAAGGAGTGCCAACTATCATTTGAATCATGAGAGAAGTGCTGAAACCAGACATCACAAGCCCTAGTCCTCTACTGATTATGGTATTTATTGACGACAATGCACACATGATTGCAAGCAAACAAAACAAGAATTTGGTGTGCAAAGGAAGGGGGATTGTATTTTTCAACATGAGTTTCTCATTTCATGCAGATTCCGTTCTCTGTTATGGAATTTTTCTCACAACCACAAAGATGTACCACTTCTAAAAGCACAAACGTCAGTATGCAATTGAATTAATTTTGAATATGGATGAAATCAGAGACTCTGCACTGCAGCTTTCAGAGCCAAACTTGGTTCTGAGGTGCATAATAAGCTCAGCAGCATTACAACACAGATAAAACATTTACTGCAGATGTATTATAGGCCATTAAAACATTGTACCATCCGAGCTCTATTTGCACCTGCACTCCCTCTATTTAACACCTTTCCATTTTGCTGCCGTCGGAATAAAGTACTTCATTTATTTTAAATATGTTTATCCTACCTTGCTGCAGGCCAACACCCTTCAAGGTTTCCTTTTTCCTTGTGGTACATGGACTGAATTTGATATGATATCTCAAAATTCACCTCTTTTGGATGCTGCCCAGCGGCTCAACACAGCTCTTCTGTGCCAGTCTTCATCTGCCAGCATTACAGATGTCATCTGCCATTACAACACGCTCTGCCAGCTCCTCTCCATGTTTGCAGCTGTTTTACAGGTACTCACCGGTGATGAGAACCTGGAAAAATCCAGAAGCAACGTCTTGCAATGACCTAAGGACTGCAATTCGCAAATGGCCAACCGAGGTGGCTAATGGAGTTAGCCCAAAAGTTAACCCCAAAGCCTGGGTTAGAAGGCAGCAAAGCACATGGTGCTCAGTATTAGAAAAAGAACAAACGGGGGGCCAGTTCAGTCTGTCAAAAAAAAAGGAGAAACTATATATCACCTCTGGTGCTTTACTTTATCTGCAGATGCTTTCATTCCTCAAAGTGTTATGTGTCTACTTCATAAGGAAGTTTTTATACCCAAATACCTCCTTTTCCATTCTGTCCCACTGGACTGTGTCAAAGAGTCATTAAAGAGCCTTGTTCAGCCTTGAAACAGCCGTTCCTTTGCCTTACTCTCTCCTCTCATGTAGAGCAATTTTTTATCTGAATTATTTATTAGCACAGCATCAGATATTGTTTTCCAGGAGACTAAGAGGAAGAGAAAAAATGAACAAAGAGGGGAAAGAGGCAAAGATATTTCCTAGTCTTGGTCATTGCATGCCAAAATTCTGCTCGGAATAAATTTTCACAATAGATCATATTGAAAACACCAACAGACTCTTAATTGGTGTTCCACAGAGCGCCATACACAGCTACACTGCAATAATTTGGAAATGTCTTGTTTAAAATACATTTAGGCTATTCAAAGCAGATATTGATATTCACTTGTAGTATGAGCACGCCAACAACGCCTTGAAGGCATCTTTCAGCAACAGAATCTTTTTCAGCAGCAGGTGGGATGAAATGGTGACAAATGGGATGGAAGGCAGCACATATGAATAAACTATATAATGCCCTATTTGCTTCCCCAACTTGGCTGCTCGCTTTGTTATGTTTCATAAGCTGGCAGTGTGAAAACAGCCAAAGCACAGCCCCATTCCCGCATCTCGGTCCTACAAGGAGATTGGAAACACTTTCTGCTCAATGTGCTGTCCCCAGGAAAGCACTGAGCGTCCGCAGGGAGACGAAGATGAAGCAGCACTGCCTGAAGCAGTAAGCACTGATGAATGAAATCCTGGCCGATTGGCAAGGAGGGTTTATTAACAATAACTCTATTGCAGTCTCAGAGAGGGGAAAAACCCGCAACCTGAGAGCTCCCTGGAAACAATCTCACAGCTGCTCCCTCGGTGGGTACATCGTGTTTGCTCTCTCATAAAACACAAACAGGCTCCTGTTCTGCCCAGACCCACACACTCTTACAGGGGATAAAAAATTACTCCTCCAAGTCTTGCTTCAAACTATCATGTGCACTTGCCTCTGGTGAAGATCCCAGATTCAACATGCTTTCAAAAGCAGAAAGAAGAAAAAGTAGCAAAGTAAAAAAAATTAAAATTCTGGGTTTCCAAACCCTGTCATTTACAAAAATAGCAGTTATTTTGTTAGGCAAATCTTGTTTATGCACATACAGAAAGGACTTAAAACATCTAAACAATATCTAATTAGGAGAACAAGCTCTTTGCAGAGATCTGATCCCGTGCAGCTCAGACTCGGTGGGAGCTTTGCCAGATCCCTCTGTTTGGCCTGACTTTTGGCCGGGCACCGCAGCAGGTTTTGTCCATTGCCTTATCTCGTGTTGCCTTAACTAGGAAATGAGACAAATATTTACCTGCCTCCCACAGATGAGGGAAGGTTTAATAAATTAATGCCCACTCTCTGTGTGTGAGAGTGCTGGGCACCAGCGTCACCTGTGACTATAGAAGCCACAGAGCAGAGAGTGCAAAGCCCTGCCTGATACTCAGGTCAGTTAAAACCCTTCTCTTGAAGTGACCTTTGAAAGGTTGCTTAATCAGTGCACCTTAAATCACACAGAAGTGGTTCAGAATCCCCATCACTTGAAGAAAACAAAGATGAGTTCACAACGTATACACACATAAAGATATCAAGTCTACACCTCCTTGAGTGTCACGTGTCTTTGAATGTAAGATAAGCTCTATTTTTCAGAAAGTTTTGTTATTTTTACGTTTATAAATACATTAAGAAGTTAAATGCCATATGCTTCCCTCTAGACCATCTCCCCACAATTCGGGGCATGGCTGCCATGGTACTTTTTGGGTCCGTGAGGACCCCAGCACATCTCCCAGCATACCCAAGTGATTCCACCTTGATCCTGTTGGCAGAAATGTTACTCTCTGCCAACACAGAGGGATACAGTTGCACCAGAATCCTTATAAATAGGATTCTAGCTTTTTTGTTAATTTTTTTTCTTTTCCATTTTTTCTCTAATTAATCTGCCTATCATATGTCTGTCTTGGTACACCAGTTCTCCACTGCCTGAACACAGATAAGATCTGCAGCACTTTCCCTTAAAGGCTAACAATGAAGAGAAACCTGTTGTGGATTTGCTCAATATGAGTTAATGAACAACATCTGATACAGCTTCTGGAAGAAATGTTTCTGTTCTCAGCTTTCATGGAGGACTGGGGAGGGACAGGACACAATGGACATTGAGCATCTTCACTGTTGCTGTAGGTACACTGAAAAAAATTAAGCTGAGAAGAAAATTTTTTGTGAATTTCCAAAAAGGGATAGGTGGGTGTGTTTATAAATAATGCTCTTTGAATTCCCAGATGAAAAGTGACTGAGCACAAAGCTGATTCTTTGATTGATTCTTGATTCCGTCAAGCTGATTCTTTCATGAAAGGATGCAAGGAGCATTCATTCTCTCTTCACTCAACATCTCCTCTTTAAGGAAAACATGGACATATTTCCACCTTGCTAGAAACATCTTCATGTGAAAATACCCTCAACATCCTCTATAGTCCTAGTCAAAAACACCTGAGCTGGCAGAGAAAATCAAATCTCACAGGTGCTGCCCACCACATATCCAGAGACTCCAACCCTCCTGGAACTACTTAACATTAAAGTGCATCGCTATCACTTTCATTTCCAGAGTAATTAAATTGGAATTTATGACTCAAATATCCAAAAAAAGCTATTTCACAGATGATTTGAAACCACGTTTCAGCACAAACATTGGTAGCAGTCACAGATCCTTTGTATTTAGCAGGCCACAGTATAACACAGAATATAAGCACAGTATCACAGACACAAAATCCAGAGTAATACATTCATATATATTTAATAGACCCATTACTGGGATTTCCAGTTTATAGATTGAAAGGTTAAAATGTCTGCAACCAATAGATTACCTGAACACAGGATATCAATGCTGCCTAAGCACAGACATCACTTATGTTGGCTTTTGCTATTGTTGTTTTTAAGCACTATAAGCATTCGATTACACTGCTACATGTGCTTATAATGTTCAATATAACCAGTGGGTTTCTGAAATAAATTTAGTTTAGTTGTTACATCTATAAAATGTTCATTATGGTTGCTGTGGTAGAAACACTACTCACTCCAAGGATCTTTGCCTTCAATGGGAGCAAGGACAGATTATTCCCAAACGACAGGATGCCTTTACAAAGAATCCAGGTAACCTGTTACACAGGTATTTATGGTCAACCTCAGAAAAGCATTTTGTACTTTGTAGGATAATAAAGTCCTTTGCAGCAACAAGCAAGGATCTAGGTGACAAATACAACTTAATCAAGTGAAAATCTATTTCAAACAGAAGCTAAATTGCCTCAAACCTTTGTAATTATCTCTCTGGGATTAATAATCAACTTTAATTTAATAATTGACTTAATAGCTCCTTTTTGAAATTTACAATAATTAACCTACAGTGTCTTAAAAATAATATTCCCAGGCACTTCATGCAATCATATTATTTAACAAAAACAAAGTGAGATAAGCTGTCACTGGGAAAAAAATATTCAAAGCACAATTTAAAAATCCTTGTTTTGTGTTGTCAAAAACTTCCAATCTTTGGCAAAACAGGTATTGTGAGTGCTGTCATTTAATGTGTTCCATCATGAGTTCTCAAGAGCCCAAAACATACCAGCCAAGTACCAACCACCAGGCTCAGCTTTTCCTACCCTCCCTCTGTCTGAACAGAGCTTAAGACACACGTGTCCAGTAATAACCGACACAGATAATGTTGAGAACTAAAATTTCTAACCACAAACAAGAGATTCCAAAAGGAAACATTCCAGTCCTGCTAAAATTCACTCCCTCCTTGCCAAGCCTGTGACTTTTTGAGGCAAGTCCAGGAGGACTTTGCTTTTTGGCACAAACTTAGGATGCTGGATATGGGCACCAGAAAGCAAGACTGGAGTGCCCGAAGTCAGGCTTCAAAACAAAGACAGGGTAATTTCTAGAAGCACCAAAGGTCAGCAAGGAAAAGTACAGTTCAACGCTCCCAGCAACCAGGGCTCTTATTTTAGGTGCAGTAAAAGGTCCCCAAACCCTCTCCCATGAACACATAGCCTGGGTTGCTTTGCACGTGTTGTGTAATTTGTCTTCCACGAGAGCCTCCCCAATGTTTCCTCCTGGTCAACTGATGCAGTACATTGTGAAAAACTGTCTAAGTATTTGCATGTAAAAGATTGCATCCCACTGGAATGCGGGCTATGTGTTCTAAAGGTCAGAAAATAATCAGGTGTTCACGTCGGGAGAACAACATTGATATCTGGACATTTTAAATAAAACTGTGGATGAACTGCTTAAGGTCACCAATGTATATTTTGGCCTCTTTGCTTGCTTATAAATAGGCTTAAAGACATACAGTGCCTTATACATAGAATGAAATGTGATAAAGCTTTTAAAGGTCCTTTAGTCGGGGCAAGACCTGAACAGAGCCAGAAAGTGGAAAGATCTACAGCATTTGGGGGTTGACCTACTGCAGAGCCTGAGGGCTTCACCAAGATTTTCTAGATCTGCCTGAGGATGCCGATTCCCCCAGTGTTGGTGGAAACTCAGCTGAAGGACTTTTATTCTATAACTTTTCATCTACTGCTTTTTATCAGAAAAATCCATTTCCCTGGAAGCAAAGTACAATGGGTACTGTGTCCTTTCTGGTGTCTTAGATTAATTTTAATTCTGCCAAGAAATGGGTTTTCCCTTCATAAAATAACAATCCTCTCAACCAGCATGACATGAAGTGTTTCGACTTCACACAGCCCTGAAAATGTTTTTCATTCCTCCTGCATGGAAAGCTTCCATGCTGTTCCTCGGAGATTGCAAGCTGAAGTTGAGCGCTCCTCGTTGTGCCAAAGTGATGCAAAAGGTGTGTGGGGGTGAGAGGGTGTCAAGTTGTAATAACTGTGTCTTTCTCACAGTGCCAAAAAGTCATGGCAAATCACAAAACCCGAGGTGGAAATAGCACGCGGGAATATCACTGAAATTTCTGAACGAACTCACCTGTAGGATTGAATTATCCACTTCTTCAGTTTTTGCAAAATCAAACCAAATTATTGTATTTCGTATGAGATGGGCTGTGTCATGTTCAGTCTTTTCCCCTTGGCTTATTTCATGGAAGCTGTGCCTCTGAAGTCAGCCTAAATTTGGAAGTTCAGCATTACCTGCAAAATTAACATAAACAGACTTTTTCTACACAGGACATCTATCTTCTAATATTGTTATGAAATTGGATTTCAATCCAGAAATCAGTTACCAGGAATTTTATAAATAGATAAAATAAAATTAAACAAACAAAAAAAATTAGTCTCCTTGCCTTTTAGGATTTATAGGTATCTTTTAAATCTATCCTCTTCTCCATAAGATTCATTCAGCAAAATACAACAGAAGGAATCTGTTCGAAGGAATCAAAGAGCTGTTGTACCTTCTCACACCTCTACAATGTGTGGACCCTTGCTCCTTCTTTTTGCCCCCTGACTACTTCATTACTCTCCCTGCTTAAAGTTTCGTACTTTATTATTGCCTGGTTTAAAGAAGAGCTAATCCAGAGCCAGGAAATCAGATCCAGTTTATTTGCCAGTTCACCAGAATTCACCAATGCTTTGAAAATCATACACAAAAGAGTCAACAAGTTCCCTAGCCCTAAAGAAACCCCTGTCCAGCCCCCAGAACCCACCCCTTCCAGCAGTGAATACCACAGACACGGTACTTGTAGTAATATTTCCTAGCATGGCATTATAGTTTTTTCTTTTTTAGTAGAGTTACTTTCTTTATTAACATTTCCTTTCCCTTCTATTTAGGGACAGTCTACCAGGGTAGAGAGCATGAATAATGCCTGCTCACTCAGCTGCTCCTTTTAACATTCCAAAACAATAACTCTGTTCTCATTTTCCTTGCTTCGACTCACAAGCACCTTCCTGTGTTTCACAGGTCATCTCCCACCCTCATTTACAAGAGAGAAGAACAGAGAAGATATGTATTGCCCAAGTTAATAGAAGAGTCCCTTGGGGCAGAATTTCCCCAGGTTTTCTGGGGAAGGGTTAAAGAGAAGCAGTTTCACACACCAGTGCTCTGGTCCACCAGTGTTCTTCTCCAGCATCACCCACTCCAGCCTCTGGAGGGGCACCATCAAGGAAGATCGTGCTTTGGTCTTTAATGAAATCACATTTTCTCCATATCTGTAGGGCTGAAATTCTCAGTTATATTCATTCTCACAGCACCCAGAGTCACCCCACAGGAGCCAGCCCAGTTTTTCCCAGCACACAGGAACCAGAGCAAACCAAGACTTCAGATCCAACCTGTTAAAAATGCAAATAACTCTGTGTGTTTATCAGTTATTACTGTCCCTTAGTCTGCTTTGAGCTCTACTTTCCTGTTGATGTCTTCAAATATATAGTGCTCGCTTTGGCCGAACACATCTAGTATTTCAGGATTCCTCATGGAATTACAGTTGCTTCTTCGTATTTTTCCCTGTTTATGTTAATTTTCCATTTGCAGTCTCTGAAGGGAAAAGGGGTGGAGAAGAAAGGTGAAAATGTTTTCTTAGACATATAGCAATCAATAAAAGCAGTGCTACAGAAGCCAGAGTGCTCCCTGCTGCATTGCCTCCCCTTGAAATATTGATACTGCTGGGGTAGATCTTTTTTTCCTTCCTCCTGCTCTTTGAAAATACAGATAATATAAATGTTCCCATTAGCAAGAAATATGTCACATCAAAATTAATGGTATTCAGCCAATAACAATGCTACTCTCTGGCTGTCAAGTTAACTCAATTTCAGGTTAGCAGAGCAATTCTGCCATCCAAACCTTATTCAGAGACAGAGATGAATTAAGGCGATTCTCAAAGGCTGGATGCCCAGGAAAAGCACGCCCTGGGTCTGAGCAGTTACCTGGGGGCCTTCCACTCACACAATACCCTTTTATGCCAGTATTGGGCAAGATCCTGGTCCCAGTAAGAGATCTGCAGATTTGTAGGAGCTCACTACCCCAGAGCAAGTCTGGAGGAGTGGGAATGAAGTTATTCCTCCTTTTCACCGGTTAGAAGGAATCAGGATCCGCTCCATCAGTGTTTGATCATGAAGTCTTGCTTTAGTAAATTTTCTGTTTTAAAAGGAGACTGGCATCTTCAAAGCAGTCTGTGACCCCAGCACAAAACCATCTCTTTACTAAAATACTTAACAGCATGCAAAATACTTAAGATAACTCAGTGAATTTTTATTTTCTTGCTTGCCTTTCTTTTTTAAAAAGTACTATCAAAAGACAAGAATGCATTAGTGGTTTTACCAAACTGAAGCAATGCCAAAATGCAGGTGTCTGTTACAACCTCCAAGAATGACATTAAATCTTTATTACAAAAAAAGGGTTATAGACAGATCAATGCTCAGGGGTGACTAAACCATTTCATCTGAGCAGCATATGGTTTCACTGACTCGCAGTGGACAGAGGGAACATGAAATAAGGTTGCAGACTGAAATGCCCTTTATGACTCTGGCATAAATCTGCCTTAAATACCCTGGGTACAACAGCAAGAATACAGCTGTGTTCATACGTGATTACAATCAAATTAGTAGTGCTAAAAGCTCCTGTACTGCAAAGATCCAACATTAACCAACATAAGACACAGCTACCCATGCTCCAATCACTTCAGATGTTTCCTAAAGCTCCCAGTGGTATTAGGAGAAGTGCTGCGGCACTTGCCTCCTGTGGATAGAATTAAGCAAACACTTCTGGAGATTGTACTGGGTGCCTATATGCCATTAAAAATAGGTTGCTGGAGCTGACTATCTGGGGAACTCGATCAGTGTGACAACTTTTAATTCAGTCTAAATCTCCTCAGAGGATATATTTCTTCCCACCAGGGCTAACCTGATTTAAATACTATGCATTAAATTCAGTCTAGAATTTATACCAGAAAAAAAACCTTTCTGTGGTTAGGAAACAGGTTCTTCTCTTCTAGCCTCACCTCTTTTGGCATCCCAGTGTAACTGCAGCCAGAGCTTCCTCCAGGACTGTAGTTCTGCTGGGAATTTTTTATGATTTCTTTTACATGTCAATTAGCAGCTTTATCTCTGCGTCATTGAGTCTTGTCAAGAAAAAGATATTTTCTCAGTTTCACCCAGGACTGGTTTCCATCATCCTGCCAATCAGAATTCACAGGTCAAGTGCAATGATTAAAACCTCAGACAGGAGGCATCCTGACAGAGCAAACACATTTAATAATTACATTACATTTACTTTCTCTTGCGTATATTTGCCTGAAGATCATTGGAGTTTTGGCTGGTTTTAAATCAGTATTGGTACAAAGAGAGAGTTTAAAATACCTACTTTTTACCTTGAATCATTTCTGCAAGGTGTTTTGTATTGCAGGTATTTTTTATTTTCCTCTGGCAGAAAGAACTTTGTTACCTTTTCCCTTTTAATGGAACTTCAGAGCAATTCTACAGGTGAAACTCTGGAGAACTTCAAGAACCACCTGGATGCAGCCCTGGATGACGTGCTCCGGGCAATCCCTGCTTTAGCGGGGGAGCTGGACTGGATCATCTCCAGAGGTCCCTTCCAAACTCTGATAATTCCCCGATTCCATGATGCATTCAAAACTAAACAGAAAATAAAAACCTACACATATAATGAAAGTAATGTTTCACAGGAATGCGTATCAAGAGGGTATGGATTATTAATCGCTGTCTATCACAGTTTAATGGCAGAAAAAGCAATATTCCATTGCTATTATATTGTGACAAGCCAAATTTCCCCAACATACTCAGTGTGGAGAGAGTGATGTGCATCATATTCATACCTAAATTCAGTAAACTGCCTGTTTCAGAGTCTCACTGCCTACATGCATGAATGCGAATTACAAGCCTACCAATGAGCAAGCAAAGAACACAGTGAAACTTGTTTATTATTTGCAAAGTTATTTAGCAATGAACAAAATTAGACAAAACCTGACTTTCCTTTCTCAAATGCCTCCCTATTTGGCCTCCCATGAATAAAAGAGCAGGACAGAGTCTTTGGGAAGCAGACCCATGTGCAGACAGAAGAGCAGAATCACAGAGACTGATACGAATTGTGTCAGACAGAAAACTACACACACACAGTAGGTACCCACTTTTTTTACAGTACTGGAATTGAGGCAGAGGAAGGAAAGAATGGCTTCAGCAGTGAATTGCTTCTTTATATATTTTCCCAGGGAGGCCAAAGACAGAAGTCACCCTGCCACCAGACAGCTATAGGAGTTCCTCACTGTCAGTAAATCTAGCAGCTCTGCCATCTTCTATGATGGGAAGTAAAATCCTATAGGTTAAAGCTACACAGGTCTGGTCCCAGCCACATTATTTTCTTACGTTCTCTGTACCCAGAGAAAAGCAAAGAAGTCCCCAGCTTCCAGGCAGTTCATTGTATCTGTCATTTTGTAAGGAGCTGACAGGTCCAGTTCTAGAAATTCTCTGCTGAAGTCCATTAAACAACTGGGAGAAGGTTAAGCAGTAACTATAAAACAACCCAAGACACGTTAAGTCAATCTTTTTAAAGAGACTGGTTGAAATCTCCTAGCAATATTCACGAATTGAAAGCAAACAAAGCACCAGGAGAAAGTAGCAAACTGCTCTTTTTTCCAAATTTAAAATTTGGCTGCATCCCTCTAACATATCTGTTTCTTTCAGGTGTGTTTTACAACTGCCTTCGTCACTGTAGGCAGATGCATCTGTTCATACGTGCAAATGAGAGGGGTGGAACTAGATCTTTGTTAAGGTGATGATATCATATTCGACAAGTAGCCAAGAAGCTCTGGCTGATGATATTAGCTGCCCAGCGGTAGCAGTCTCACAGCCATTCAGGTACTCAGAGAACTCCCAGAAAGGTCCAACTTCCCTCCTTTTTCCTTTCATTCTTCTTAAGGTAAGTAATAAAGTGCAAGGGATTCAAAGACTGGCCCCAGTGTTTTTTTCCTCTGACAGAGGGCCAGGGGAAGAGAACATATTGGTTCATCCCTTATGGACACTCCTGGGCACCAGAGCTCAGCCATGCATGGTTCTGATGGCCACCACCACACTGAGACCCCATGCAGTTAAAGTCACTGATGACTGAGCATCAAAGCATCACCCTTGAAGAGATGGCACACACGCAGCTTACTCTCTCCAGCTCCTAAAGCTCCTAAAGAGATTGCTCTCCATTAATTATACAAAAGAAACGTTGTGGCTTGGGAAGATTTCAAAAGGCATAACAAGACCAGACAACGAGGATAAGGACTGCAATCTGCCTCAAAAAAATATTGATCTTCACTAAGCATAAAGGCGTTATGGATATCCCTGGCTGAAATCTCACTTTTGCTTTGGAGAGGACAAAGTACTGACTCCCAGGATTTTGCAGCAAGTGCAACAGGTTACCAGAAGAACCAGTTTTGCAAGAAGATTCATGATCAACAACCACATAATCAGCAGCTCCCATCCATCTTCCAATGGAAGATCTCATCATTAATAATTAATCCAATGAATTAATAAAATTAAATCAGAGTAATGGATTCAAAGCAAAGGCTCAGAGTGGCTCTTCTTGATGTTCTCCAATTCTGCTTATCTTCAGAAAACTCCCTACCTGAAAGGCTCTCAGGGTATATTAAACCCTTGTCTCCTCTACACAAGAGATACGTGCCAGGAGGTAATCCCAGTGAGTGAAGCTAACTCTTGAGATCAAAACTTCCCATAAAGATTCTCTTTTCCTTTGATACACACTGCATCATAGACGATGAGAAAATTGCTCCACCAAGCCTTGCAAGAGAGAGTGAAAACATGGGTGAAAATAAACAGTAAATTGTGATGAAGAGAAAACAAAATTAGACGTAGAATTGTTGTGGGTTTACTATACTTTTTGAAATTTATTTGAAAACTACCACTAGAGAGTGATATTCTAAGACAAGGGGAATATTAGAACATGCAGAGTTCCTGCTTTGCTGTATTTCTGCAAAAAAGAAAATTACTTCTGATTATATGCACTGCGGGAATCTATTTTTGAATCTATTTTCTTCTTTCTCTGTATTTTTTTTAAGTTCAAATACACTCCATTCAAAGGCTGACAGTAAAATCAGGAACTGATTGCAACAATAATACTGACAAAAAAAAACACCAGAAACCAACAAACAATATGAGAGGTATAAATGTAAATTAAGTAGCTCCTAGTTTTACACCTATAGTACAGCATATAGAGAGTCTAAGTGAAATTAAACTATAATTTTATTCCTGACAAACCAGTGAGGAACATTTATTTTTATACAAAGTGGAAAAATAAAATGGGCATTTGTTTTATGAGCTAGAGAAGAAAGAATTGTTTTCTGTCTTAGAGTAAGATTAAAATGACCAGTTATGTGCAGACTATTTTTCTTACTATGATTTTATTATTTACCCAAAAAAGCAGCTCTACTTACTCTTAAGTACAGTAGCCAAAATCTTCATAATGGTCAGGCAGCAGGAACTCTTCCCAGCAGCTTTTAGGGCACCACTTGCCATGGTACCACTTTTAAAAATTACCTCCATGTATTCCCAAATGAAATCTTCACAAGGAGAGAACTAATAGTTGGTTTGCTTAAAATTGCACAGCCTTGCGAATATCCTCTAATTTCAAAGCAAAAATCAGAGTTAGATTTACAGGACAAAACATCTAAACATTTCCAGGAAAACATTTACAGGAAAAAGCTCACTATCTTAAATACTTTTTTACTATTTTCTTTTTTTAAATTTTGAGGTCCTTTAGCTCTGAAAGAGAAGCAGAAGGCTGTCAGATGAATCTGAGTTACACACATTTCTGAACAAACCCATTTCTCTAATCAAATATTAGTGTAAGAGATTGATCGATTTCCCTGCATTTAATACATTTTTATTTCAATTAAAGCCTGAGTACATTCTATTACTATGGTGACCATTTCAACCCTTTCTCCATTTCCTGCAGTTCCAGGGTTTCATTGTGTAACTCTTGTTATTCAGCTCCTGGCTGATGGACATCATTCTGGACATAATTTCCAGGCCCAGCACTAACATTAACAACTTACTGCTTTCACACGAGCTGAAGGAGCATTAGAAATCTACATTTCATTTTGCCTTTTCAGAAAGCAGTAGCTGACAACAGCAGTCCAGAAAGTTGCAACATCCTTTAAACTTTGCTGAATACAAAAATGGAATCATTAGATATGGTATTTCTTTATCCCTAATTTTACCTATTTACTGCCAAAAACCATGATTTTCTCTTTGCCACCCCTTCATTGTATCTGTTTATAATTGCTTTATTTCAGAACTGATCAGGGATACAAAGAAAATAAAGCAGGCTTCTGGTTAGCCTTCTTGGAGAATCACTGAGAAACAGTTTATTCAGGTTTGTATATACTTATATGCTCAAGGTTAAAAAAAAAAGCATTGTTACATAGACTCACCTGCATATTCTACCTGCTGCTGCCACAGTCACAACTTCCCAATGAGCACAATTCACTGTATACCGTGGTGTTAAGATCAATGCCTACAAGGTCTAAAAAATATCCACTTGGAAAAAAAGCTACAGGAAAAGCCAATGATTGCATTGGTCTTGATTTCTGGTTTTCATCTCAACTAATATATTAATGCTACAGCATAAGAGAAAACTACAGGAGAGATGACAACGCATTGTAGACAAATAACTGTTCATCTCTGCCAAAATCAAGCAAGTCAGAAGCAGCCTGACATAGGTTTCTTAGAGGAAGGACAAACATCCACATGAACCAAATTATTTCTTTTTATGTCTATATGGCTCAGGTACCCAGAGTTAATTGGTTTTAAAATATCCCTAATGCCACTGAAAATTATACTGCTGGTTTTAGTGGAAGAATTCTGTTCTTAACTTGCCCATGATAAGCAGGACACACAGTTCTCCACTCACTGTTTCTTAGCTACTTATTTAAATACTGACACCATGTTTGAAACGCTCTCATAAAGCCATGTTGAGATATTCCATTTTCTGCAAGTACTCTTTCCTTGGGAGATCACTCTCAGCCAACGTTAAAACCTCAGCTGGTTTGACAGTACACGCCTAGATACGCATTCCCATCTTTTTGAGACAGTTGGGGCAAATAGCAGAGTTCCACAGCAGCTAAGGAACCAAAGACAAGGACTGCTGCGATTTACTGTGCATTAAAAAAAAAAAATAAGAGAAAAGAAAGGGCCAAAACAAAATCCTTCTCTGTGGTTAGTGGAGCATAAAAGAAACTGTGGTTTTGCCTAACTGTGAAGAAGCAATAGCAGTTCTGCAGCGCGAGGAAAGCCTATATCCTTCCAGATGACCATGGAAGTCAAAGGGCTTTCTCAAAGGGCCTCCTTCAGTTCAAGCTGACAATCTTTAAATAGCTTCCCCGGGAATTGTGTCAAGTTTCTGTAACAGCAAGTTTATCGTCTCTGCATTTTATGAAGCGGCCAAAACCACAAATTGATCCACATGATGGGCTTGTGATGGTTCCAGCCTATTTGGCGTCTCATTAGGGATGAGGAACGAGAAGTTTGTCACTTTTTCGCTTTAGTGAAACACTCCACATGGGATGAAAGATCCCGTGTCTCTTGCTGAGATTTGCGAGTAGGAGTTTTAAGGCTTTTATGTACGGCTGCTCTCTGTTTCATCTTAAGCACATCTTTTATCCTGAAGGTGTTCAGCAGTGGGCAGGAGAGCTTAAAGAAAAAGAGAAAGACTAACAATGACTTAATTCCTATAAGGAAGAATTCCTTCTTTAAGGATAAGACACTTACCTTGACTTTTCTGTGGTGAACTCTCTCCAGCACAGCTCTCCAAAGAGCATAATAAACCACGGTTCTTCAGTGTGTGCACACGTGAGCATGGGACTGGCTGCTCTACGGAAGCACCCAAGGAGCCTGTCCCCAAGCCCCATCTTCCATCCCATACATACTCCCTGTGACAGCGATTAGTCTCATTAGAAATAACATAATAAACACAATGGCCTTGCTGTATTGTCACCTATTTTTTACATGCTACCATTTCTACCTCTTTCCTTTGGGATTACTCTTTCTTAGGCTTTATTCTTCTAATTCTTTGAGTTGTAAAGCAGAAAAGGCAAAGGCCATTCTTAATTCAGAACTGCAGAAAAGACAGCATTCTGAGGGCTGCAGATTCTGACCAGATAAAGTCTGGGCAGACCATTCTTCTCTCATGGCTTGCCTTTAAAGACCCAAATATCTTCAGCTCCTACTGTTTCACCAAAATGACTTTGACTTCAGCTTTATACTTCTTTAGCTCTACTTCTGGAAGCTTTTCTGTAACCATACCTACTTCAGGAGTGAGATGAGTTTCCATGTCATGCTGGAACAGTACAGGAGAAATTTAGGATACAATACTTCAAGGACAGGAATGTGACTGAACCTCCCCAACAGCCTTGGGTGCTTTACTCTGCCACGGACACGTTGATGTCAGACCCTGCCTTGGTAGGAAATTCAGGCAGTTATACCTATAGCTCTGAAGTACACTAATTGTAGCTAAAAAACAATGTAACCCCCACTTGTGGGCATTCAGAACTAGACCTAACTGCAGGTTTTGCTTTTTTTAATTATCTTAAGGTGATCTTCAAAAAGTCTAAGATGAACTGAAAAGACATTTTTACTCCAGACTGAGAAAGTTTACAGAGCAGGTTATGCTTCTATAACTATATCAGCTGCAATTTATGTTTTAAGGCTATTCCAAAAATATTTTCTGAACAAAAAAGGTTTTAGTGCAGTACATAAACGGTTGAAATACAGTAGCTATTACAGAAATGGAAGGAGGACTGCAAATGCCTACATAAATTGATCGGTCCATTTCTCTGTGAGATACACAAGCTGGTGAAATAAGCCATGTATTACAGTAATGGGAGACCATACGAGCACCTGGATAGATCCCTCCATATGTAAGAAATGTATATGAACTTGTCTCTCCCATTTCCCAAAGCGCAAATAGTGATTTACTGTTAAGTTTCAAAAGACAACATCCTCACGAATACGAGCCATCGGGGAAGGCTCTGCTGTTAATTCATCAGCAGCATTCTTATTTGTGCCAAACAGCAAGGTGATGCCTTGGAAGAGCTCAGCTGCTCCCTCCAAAGAACAGAGCTGGATGCAGTCAGGAGACTTTCTGGGGGTAAAGGAGCAGGTTCTGTCGGATTCTTTCAACCCATGTAATAATCATCATTATGTTCAGCTACAAAATACGAACGTTCATCCCAATGTGCTATCATACATAAATTTCTATGATTAACACATTGTTTTTCCTCCTTGCAGTTTTTTATTTTTCTTTACCAGAAGATAAAAATGTGACAATTAATATGTTACCCAGACCTTTCGCAAAGACACATTACACATGGTGCCTACAGAAGCAGTACAGTTGCACTGGCACATCCTTAGCATACACACTGTTAATGCTGGTAATTCCTCTCTTATCAACCAAGAATTCACTTCTGGACCATCGTATTTGGAAACTGTCAACTTCCCTCACTCACCAACTTGACAGACAAACGTTAGCAGCTGATCAAATAATAAAGATGAAGAACTATCTGCTTTTGCATTGCTACTTATTGTTATTATAACACTGCTTAGAAACTGTAACTGAGACCAGGGATCTGCTTATGCATCCATTTTTATGTTGAAAGCATCTATTTTTCTGGATAATGATAAGTGTGAGAATGTGACCCAGAGAAGCTGTGGCTGCCCCATCCCTGGAGGGGTTCAAGGCCAGGTTGGATGGGGCTTCGAGCAACCTGGTCTGGTGGGAGGTGTCCCTGCCCAGGGTAGGGGGTGGGACGGAATGGGCTTTAAGATCCCTTCCAACCCAAGCCATTCTATATAATTCTATGATAACAGACCTTATCTGCATATATTTTACAGTGCACAGTACAAGCACAAAGGGAATGCATGCCATGGCTAGAGGCAGCCTTCTGCCAGCAGCCGAGGACCAGACACACACTCTGCCCAGGTCAGAGACCAGCAGACAGGGCTGGAAGGGGCCAGGCAGAGAGCTGTGCAAGGGAACGGCTTCAAAGACCCAATTATCCCAACCTTTTATCTAAGGCAGGATGGGGTGGGCTCTACTTCAGCAGCCCCAGTGGCTGGCTCTAGGTTTTGGCACCACACTGGAAGTCTCTCGAATGAGAGCAACCTACCTCCAGCCCTGCAGCAGCAGCTTTGCTCACTCCAGCATTTCTTTCGCTCCCAAATTCCTGCAGAGCCACTGCAGCAACATGTTATCAGCATCTCACAGCACTGCTGGCATCAGGGAAGGGAGCAGGGAAAAGAGGGCAAGCCCTGCTTGTGTGAGAAAAGGAAGGTCTCAGGTCTCAAAATTGGACCTGAATCACATGAGCGTGAAAATTTGACTTACCTTGGTCTGGGCTATATAGCAGGACCCAGCAAATGACCAAGTCATGCCTCTAAATTCTTCACATATTGCAGGATCACATTCAGTTTAATTGCCATCAGATCCTCCAGGTGTTGGCAAGAACGAGACTAGTCCTTGTTTCATCCAAGGTGATTCACCCTACAAAAATGTGGGGAGTATTGCAAATAAGCAAGGTACAATGCTTGCTGATTTGCTGAAAAACCCAGGAAGGTGCACGTCCTTTTTTCTGTCTGTTAAAATAGAATGTGAAAACTAGAAACAGTTTTAATTGAATACATTTTTATATATATATTATTTAAACACTGTTTTCTCTCTACCCTCAAATGTCTACTGTTCTACGTACAGGATATAGTTATGTCCAAATACTATTTCGCTGAAAGTTGCCTGCATTTCTCAGCAGTAAGGAACAAGTTACATGAAGCTGAAAGGCAGTGGCAAAGAGGACTTGGCTTGTTCTGGCAGATCTATCAGTAGTCGTTTACAGAACCACTAATGTGTCCCCAGATGAGTCCCTCACGGTGCTGAGGGCAGGCACATCCCACCGTGAAGGTTTTACTCCACCATTGCCCATTCTGTCTTCTCTCACCCCACATCAACACAAGTCCAAGGCAAGTTGAAGTGTTTCAGTGCCTGACAACAGGCTGCTGCCATCAGGGAAGAAACTATGGAAGTCCTTTCTCTTTCTTTTTTTTTTTAAATTTTCTTTTTAAATGAGTTTTGCAGCTGTTTAGGATGTTCCAGTGACTCAGATCTGGATGAAAGCACAGGGAAATCAATCTGGAGCCTGCCATGGAGAGCAGAGTGCCAAATCTCTGCCTGCCAGGAGACAGCAGCAAGCTGGAAGCCACCTTTGCTTCAGGCTTCAGCAGCCCCAGCACACCTGGAGGTATCATCACAGAAGGACTCACCAGGGAGCAGTATCTGCCCTTTTCTCACTCCTGTCCTCGGGAGCATCAGCATCAGCCTCTGGAGCACTTTAACTCCCTGTCCTGAACCTACCTTCTCCTCATTTGAGCCCCTTTCTGACGGGCTAAAAACATCTTATTTTAGGAATTCTGAAATTACTATTTGCTTTATTGCTTTATCTAACATGTAATATTGCTTAATATTGCTTTATCTATATCTAATGTTGGTTTATGCATTTTAAAACTTTTGTTGTTATTAGTCCAAATTTACAAAGCAAGAAGTTTTTTCAAAACAAAACTCCCCAAATTCACTGAACACAGCAAAACTTCAAAAAGAACTGGCAAAAAATAATCATAAAAGCTAGTGAAACCATTTTGACTTTAACAAAGTGACATTTTCACGCTCAGAAATGTCATCTTACAAATGTTTGACCTTTTAAACATTTCTGTAGGAATTATTACTAGGTTACATCAGTTTTTCAGTTTGGGGGTGACTATGACTTCTTCATTTCAAACTAAGCAACCAAATTGTACATTATTCATCTCAGTTCAAAACCTAATCATCAAAGATGCAAAAAAAATCTCAGAAATTCAGGCTCTTTTTCCTAAAGCTCAGGAAATTCAATGAGAGTCGTTTAAAACATTATCTAGAGAACCCAGTGATAATCCATTATGGGCACCACCCAAGGAGGCAATTACAGCAGGAGAGATATTTTATCAGAGCACTGGCCAATAACATCTTGCAAAGCACAGGGGTGCAATATTTCTCTTTTGCTATATTTTCAGTCAGTGTTTTATTGATTTTTTTTTCCACAGTATCTTTTATTTATCATTTTTAATCATGTTCTAGTGACCTCCACAGTTTGTAATTGAAAGGCTAGCACAAACATGAGTCAAGAACAAAAAAAAAAAGGAATAAATAAAATAAGGATAAAAATCTATATTCAGAAGTACGAGTGCACGGAAGCATTCAGAATATTTTGAAGGGCTTTTTCTCATAGGACTCCAAGACTACGTGTACAGATTATATTATGATGACACCAGGAGATGCCAAATGGGTGTGATGTAAGCCATTGCCACTGCCTACTAAAAGGTACCAAATAATCACCAATAAATATAAGGTATAACTCACCATAGGTTTTTATTTTGTCCATGAAATGACTGGCACTGATTTGTTCATATGCTGAAAGAGAATTAGCCCAGTATTCCCAATGGTACCATCAGACCTCTTGCACTTGACCTCAAGAATTCAGTTATGAAGCCATGGCAGCAAAGGATGACCAGTGCTCTGCTGTGGGACATAAAAGGGAGAAGAAAAGAGAAAAAAATGAGTGAGCTGAGGGGGGAAGTTCACACAGGTACAAGGAAGACCAATTTCTACAATCATTTGTTTCCAAGACAAAAACTGAAGTAGGAGAGGAAGAAAGCAGCAAATGAGCTTCCTAAAATGTATACTTCTTAAAATAAAGAATAACCCTGTCAATTTTTGTCTTATGGTGAGCCCAATTGTTATGCTAAAGCCACAAGGTGTATTAGGAGTTGCAGAAACCATAAACTCTAACATAACTCTCTTTAATTTATAGTTGCCTGACAGTTTTGTTCTAGTAAGCTATTTACTTGATGTATATCTGACGTCACTTCAAATGAACTGTTGGAAATAGAAATACAGCATGGATAGGATAAACGATTTTGTTTAGAAGACTTTCCAAAGTTGGCCTGTAAAATACACCAGTTGCAAAACTTGCTTACTCCCCTCACCTGCACACGCTCCCATTCCCAGGCATCTGCTGTTTCACTCTCCAGAAGCATCCTTTTGCACAGACAGAGGCTTTGCTTTGTGAAAAAGCAAAATTGCATGCTTCAGTGAGACACATCACCTTTTCTTCGCGTGCAGGCACCTGTGGTGCACTAATAAATCAAATACCCATGTAAGCACAGGTCAGAAACTGCACCCCATCTCCTGCCACGTGTGAGCTGTTGAGTTGGTTGCACCTGGAAACCACACAAAATGCATGGTGTAGGGCCAGATGGGGCAGCGACCGGGAAATAGTGGGGCATAGGCATGGGTTACATTTCAAAGACTGCTAGGGACCTCTAACTCTGGAAGAGCATGGTCTTTCATCTCTTTAACCAGTGTTGTTGAGGAATCAGGATGGATTTTCACAGCCTCCCGTGTGTTTGCACTCCCAGAGTTGCTCTTACACAGACTCATTTCTTGTGCCCAAACCTAGTGAAGGCAGAAGTGCTGGTGGAGTGAGCCTCTTCTAGGAGGTAAGTACACATGTAACAATACAAAAATAACACCATGCACAGAAACGGGGATGTGAAAAACAGATCTGAAAACAACATTAAAAATCCTCTCTTTGGGAATTCATTACACCTTTGGAATAAAGAAAAGCACCTCAAATATAGCTCTTAAATGAACAACCCAGAAACACTCTGAAAACCTCCGGATAAGCGTATGTTGGTGCTAGCCACGGAAAATTGAAGACATTTCCACCGACAGTCACTTAGGAAGCTGATAAAAACCAACACAAAAGGTGCTAGAAAAATGAAGACTTATCCCTGTCAAGGTCATGCTGGCCTCAGCCTAGTAGAGCACTTAAGCACACGTATAATTTTCAGCACACAAATAATTTCACTGTAAACAGTATTAAGGCAGCTTATAAGATCAAGGCTAAAATACCTACACCTTTTCCTACAAAGCCTTTAAAGTACAAGAAAGTCTGTAAAAGCAGTTTATTAATATAACATCTCCCTGAGGAGCTAACCTTGACCCTGTTCATTCTGAAGAGCAAGTATGTTTATTGAAATATTCAACAATTAGTCACAGCAAGAACAAAAACTTAAGTCACATCCTATTACAAACAAAAAGAACCCTTACGGTAATCAGCCGTTACCCAACACTTTTGCAATGCTATTACTTGCAATTACCCTGTTCAAGGCTCCACATCTTCAAACTTTGGTCTAAGCCTGGAAGTTCAGTTGAGCTCCTCCTGCTCTGCAACACCACCTGGGAAGGATCCTTGTATGAAGCCAGTCCACGTCCAGCCAGGAGGAACGACTAAGGTAATACCCAACCACTGCCACTGCGAGAAGGTTGTCACCAAGAGCACAGTAGCCTATTATTAGATTGTCAGGAATCTTTGATTTAAAGGCCATAAAAGCTATATTTTATCCTGCATTTTGCTATACCAAGGGTTTTCTAGCCTGTAGGATTAAATTGCTTAAGAACTGAGAACTCTCCAGCCTTAATTGCATTTTCTGTTTGTTTACGCTGGTGGCATATGAGTCCAGATTCTGTGCAGAGTCACTGAACAAGAGAAACAAGGTCTACAGTGCTCAATTAATGCAAACAAACTTGGAACAAACATTGCTTCACACACGTGGATTCATTGACAAAACAAAGGTACAGGAATGAGATACATTCACACAAGACAAAGGCAAGATTTCCTGCTTTGCCAAGTAAAATGCTCCCACTGTGTCTAGTTCAAGATTTGCAGATATTTAGGAAAAAGTCACCCCACCTAAAATCCAGGTGATGTTTTCCTTTCTTTTATAGAGAATTAATGCTGGAGGGAGAACTGAAAAAGACTTCCACCTCAGGAAACCTCTCTCAAAAGATGATAATCTGTTAAGTGCACAGTGCCATAGACCCAAACAGAAGCTGAGCTGCTTAATTTCAAAATACCACTCACAGCAGGCTTGGTCCCCTCCTCCTTCCTTCACTATGACTTGCACCAGACAATGTATTCTGAGAAGCCAATTAAGACAGACAACTGATCTACAGATTATAAGAACAAGGTTAAAAAGTGCTAACCCATCGTGATGGGCATTTTTTCCGAATGTGCCTTTTGTAGCTGCTTTTGCAATACTGTCTTCCCATGTCATGCAGGCATATGCAGCCTGTTATAGTTTTAAAATCCAATATCAAAACTGTCATTTTCCATGTGGCAAGAGAATGACTGCTCAGCTTCTCTTCCAAGAGGGCAGAAATGTCTGGGAGTGCAAGAATCTCACCAATATGGACAGTGCTGTTCCCACCAGGAAAGAAAAAAGGGTTATTTCCCTTCTGTCAAAACAATATGTCCTGGAAGGTGCTTCAATTTTCCCACAAAATGGACCAGAAGGGAATGAAAAAAAAAAATAATAATAAAAATCAGAAAGTCTACTGAAGAGAGAAAATGCTCTCCACAGAAGAATGTTAAACTAAGGCAGCGATACTGAGAACTGATCCATGAAATACAAAAGGTGAGCATAGGAAATGGCCATGCCTTCGGAGGTGCTTGGCAGATGTCAGACGTTGTAGGAGCCTTTTTGTCATACCCTCCAGCAACCAGTGTTTGCAGAGTCAGAGGGTGTCTAGCTCCGGTCCTTGGGGCAGCCCTCATACTGTGGGACAGACCCACAGCGTGGTTGCTCCCTCCCCAGGAAGGTGCACCCCATGGCACAGGTTGTCTTCTCTGCTTGGACACCCGAGAGTACATGTAAGATAAAAGCCTTGGCTTTACTGGGAGGAGACCTTTCTTGCTCCCATTTTGTTGTGCTGGTTCAGCTGGGTGCTTACAGGGGACAGTCTGGGGACTGTCCTGTAGAGGGATATCTCAGTGATCTCCTCCCCACAAATCCCAGCGTTACTGTGGAGTATTGGATGCTGCAGATTTCAGTCTTCACATCAGCGAGGTCAAAGGCAGAGGTCTCACACGTCTTTGGGAGCTGTGAAAAGCCAAGACCAAGGATAAGGAGATAAGGACAAGAGATTTAAATGTCTCCAAGGCAAGCATTCCAGCCTTGCAGCAGAAGCTGTGAGCACAAGGATCTCACAATACAGATCCTTCTGGGTAGAAACATGTTTTATTTGGGGGTTTTTGGTTGCTTTTGTGGTTTAAAAAAAATCATGAGGTCTTGAACATTACAGAGATACAGAGAGTGTTATGAGCCAATAAAAAAAAAAAAAAAA